>JAJAGP010002016.1:20131-141008 GCA_025084515.1 Ancistrus triradiatus
TCTTCTTATGCCTTTTATAATAATATTGTACTGTAGGGACTGTGGTAGCCTAGTGGTTAAGTTACTGGACTCTGGACCAGAAGGTCCAGGGTTCAAATCCCACCTCTGCCAAGCTGCCACTGTTGGGTCCTTGAGCAAGACCCTTAACCCACAATTGCTTGGATTGTAAGACTGTACCAATTGTAAGTCGCTCTGGATAAGGGCGTCTGCTAAATGCTGTAAATGTAAATTGTATAGAAGATAGATTTTTATTTTCTATTATAATTCTTAAGACCATGTATAGCCTTCAAATGACACATTGCCTAATGAGTTATAGAGCAACAACCAATGTTTATAACCAACTAGTCAATCTGGGCCATCTCGGTTTGTGTGAACAATTACTCCCCTTAAAGCTCTGTCTGACCACCCAAATTCCACTGATGGAGAAGAGCTGGCTCGTTATCCTGGAAAAATTCTGATATCACAGGCAAACTTAATACCCCTTTTTTGCGATTAGCCCTTTCCTATTTCGCTCTGCATTGTAGGGGCAACGTAGCCCCACGTACAACTTAAGATAATTACACGAAATCAGATCCTGATTAAAACTGCGTAATATTACAATTCATTACAGGTAACTGATCTGCACCATCACTGGACGCACTGCCAGATGTGAGGACACATCCGAGATACTAGTCCTCCGGGAGAGTGGAGTAGGATAGGTCACCATTGCAAATATCCTAGTTCACCAGAATTAGTCCAAACTGAGCAAAGAGCACATGTGCTTTTAGTACTTATCTGCTTCATAGCCATACAATCCAATAAATCAACGCTTTCCAAATCAGCAAAAAGCAATCAGCTTGATCAACCAGTGTCACGACTCATAATCACTGATTAATGTCTTGGGCTTCCGAGGCAGAGTTCATCAGAGCTCGTCAGAGTTAACCTAAAAGCTCATTTCCAGTAAAGCCCTTTATCATGTGTGATTCAGATTTCATCTATTCGAATCTAACCTAACATATTCTGTATTCTAAACCTGGTCGATCAACTTCAGTCCTAGATATCTACATTGCAATACAGTTTGGTCATGTGTCTGCTAGAACAAAATAACACAAACTAAACAAAACCCAATAAGTTAATTACCAGGTCTAGATCGGGGAGCTGGAACTGATTACAATATTAATAATCCATAATATCATTACACTTTTGAGGTTAAGACGGTAGTAAGAAATTATCCATAAAAACTAACACAATTTATTTATTTATAAGTGGACATTAACAGTTCCCTCCACAATGATTGTCACTCATGATAAAGATGAGTAAAAAAGGGTTAATACATTTTGTGAATAAACTTAATCTCACACTGAAAAAAGAGCAAAATCCAACCATTAATTTAAGTCAATTTACTCTGAGAATCATCAAGAAATAATTATTTTAGCAAAACCACATGAGGTACAACTATTGGCACCACAGAAATTCTTAGACACAAATTGTAACTGAAGGTTTTTTTCCATTTATATTTTGTTTCCATTTTTTTCCATTTATATAGGTGTGAGCGGGCACCCTGTTTAATTTAAAGAACAGAGATCTATCAAAGTCTGCTCAAAGTCGTCATGCCAAATTAATAAGCAAAATAAAACTTTTTGGTTTAAAAGAAAAAAAAAGTGTTATGTTTGGAGAAAGGAAAACACTGCATTCCAGAACCTTATCCCATCTGTGAAACATGGTGGTGGTAGTATCATGGTTTGGGCCTGTTTTGCTGCATCTGGGCCAGGACGGCTTGCCATCATTGATGGAACAATGAATTCTGAATTATATCAGAGAACTCTAAAGGAAAATGTCAGGACATCTGTCCATGAACTGAATCTCAAGAGAAGGTGGGTCATGCAGCAAGACAACGACCCTAAGCACACAAGCCGTTCTACCAAAGAATGGTTACAGAATAAAGTTCATGTTTTGGAATGGCCAAGTCAAAGTCCTGACCTTAATCCAATGGAAATGTTGTGGAAGGACCTGAAGCGAGCAGCTAATGTGAGGAAACCCACCAACATCCCAGAGCTGAAGCTGTTCTGTACGGAGGAATGGGCTAAAATGCCTCCAAGCCGGTGTGGCAGGACTGATCAACAGCTACAGGAAACGTTTAGTTGCAGTTATTGCTGCACAGGGGTTCACACCAGATACTGAAAGCAAAGGCTCACATACTTTTGCCACTCACTAATATGTAATATTGGATAATTTTTCCCTCAATAAATAAATGAGCAAGTGTAGTATTTTTTGTCTCATATGTTTTAACTGGGTTCTCTTTATCTACTTTTAGGACTTGTGTGAAAATCTGATGAAATTTTTAGGTCATATTTATGCAGAAATCTTGAAAATTCTAAAGGGTTCACAAACTTTCAAGCACCACTTTTATCATATCAGCGCTCATCACACCTACCTACCACATGACCTCCTACCTACCTCACACAGTGCCTACTTCCTCATCGGAGAGTACTCTGCGTATAGCATATTGGCTTGCCCGGGGAAAATAAAAATCAGAGTATGGTTTCTCCCCTCAATGTGTTATTTATGTATATGTATTTTATCGGATTCCCATCATAAAAAAAACGTCATAATAAGTTGTAAGTCGGGCCATCATAAAACAGGGAGTACCTGTAGTATCTCTCTTTCAATTTCAAATGGATAACAACATTATTACAATTTTAAACTTGAACAAACTTTGTTTTCGGGTTTCATGAGTAGTATTTCTTTCCCTCTTGGGTAAACTGACGTGTAAAATGTGAGACCAAAGCAAACTGAGTGCCACAGGATATTCTGGGAAGTCTTTCTTTCACGCAAGTACTCTCTTGCACTTAATGTAGATCAGGGAGTCTCCATCTGCTGCTCCAGAACATTACAACCCACTAAATTTAATTTAACCTTTGAAAAGCAGTGTAGCAGCTTTACGAGCCATTTTCAATTCACTGTTTGTACACGAGAAAGCATAGCATAAAGATGCGCTCTGGGGCTCCCTTACTGAAACCCAAGCGTAGATGTAACTAAGGAGGAGCACAGGTAGAAGATGATCATGGTACTCACATCCCTGAGCCATGCACCGCTGCTGTCAGCTCTCTCGCTGGTCTCATGTCTAAGCTGAGCTATGATCTCTGATGAGCTCTGTAACTACATACACATTCACTGCAGGTTAGCCCACTGAACACACACCACTGACTTAAAGAAGATAAATATGAATTCCTACAGTTAGAAATATTCTAACGTTGCTCTATGAACAATCTCTTAAACCATGTAGTGATATCGATCCTTCAGCACGTCATTCATTCCGAGATATATAAATATGATGTGAAAACAATGCAATGATTAAATGATCTGGTTAACACCTGTCGGAACTGGAGCAAACATTTCCACTCATGAAATCCTCAATGAAATAAGGAGATACTAATCAGATCAATCAATCTGTATACAGTGGGACTTCGGTTCTCGTCATTAATTTCTTCCAGAAGGCTTGTCGAGCACATTTTTCCCATAAAGAATCATGTAAATTGAATGCATCCGTTCCAGACCCCCAGAAGATCCACACTGTACAAGGCATCATATGCATTAATGGAGCTGTATTGCACAGGTGCTCCCTGATCCGACAAATCCACCATCATCAACTGTCATAAGTAATGTTTAAAACACTAACCTACAGTTGGCCAAAATCATTAACACAAAGCTTATTTTATAATCAAGTGTTGAGAAATTTCATGTAATTTAGTGAGTAATGGATTGAAAGCTTACGTAAAAGCAAAACACTTACCAAGAGCGACTCACACTTGGTACAGTCTTACAATCCAAGCAATTATAGCTTAAGGGTCTTACTCAAGGTCCCAACACTGGCAACTTGGCAGGATGGGATTTGAACCCTGGACCTTCTGGTCCTGAGACCAGTACCTTAACCGCTAGGCTACCACAGTCCACAATTAAATCTGAAGCAATGTGTACTGAATCATAAATCATGAATCGAGTTTCAACTGAAACGACTCATAGGAGTTTAAGCAAACGACGAGAACCCGAGACAGATTTTTCAGGTCAAAATGTGTCGAGAACCGAATTCGACGAGTTCCGAGGTGTTCGAGAACCAAGGCACCACTGTATTACAGTACTGTCAGACGAGTATACTAATGTGAACGGTACTAGCCATACTGAGCCTAGCCCAAGCAAATGTGATCAACGCACAAGACCAACAAATAAACTTCAGGAACCCAGTTCAAGGACTGCGAACTTGACTTACAGATTTGAGGGTGAGAACACTTGACTACAACACTAACTGACTACCACCGCACTATTCTGCAACCACATTAGAAACTCTACTTTTTAAAGGGGGTACACTACCTCCTGTGTGAGCTCCTTGACCCTGGCCTCCAGCTGTACAAGCTGCTGGAGCTGCTCGAGTTTGTCTTGGTCCTTCAGGGACATCTCCTGGTGAAGCTCTGTGATCATGTTCTGCAGCTCCTGAACCTGAGCTTCACGCTCTTCCACCTGCCAAAGAGTGGAGACAGTTTTCATGCCTCTTCTAGGCAAAAACACACGGCATGACTTGAATTGCAAATCACTTTAAGGCGCAACAAGGATCTGTCAAAACATATTTTGGGGATAAATTCCAAAATATGACATACCCAACATAATGCATCGTAAATGAAACAGTAAACAGATGAGATTACTAATTAAAATACACTATATGAACAAAAATATTTGGACACTCTTAGTCACTGGACCAGAATCAACCAGTGTTGAGCCGTTGCAGAAGAGCCCTGATTTGTGGTGCCAAACCGCACCAGTTCATAGTCGAGGTAAGGTCCGAGTTGCGGTTCACAGGGCAATAAGCCCTTGTCAGTGTCCGTGTACCAAGCTCCTCTCAAATGCTTTAGCAGGGCAGGGTATTAAGACCTCAACTGCTGTCCATGCTGCGAGTTGCTTTACCCCTGCAACAGGGAAGCAATACCCCGAGGTGGTCCCAAGGGGTATTCCGGGCCCGGACAAGCTCACCCAAAATCAAGATGGCAAATTGGCACTTGCCTTCCAGTTGTTTGTGTGTTCCTGAGCTACCATAGACCAGGGTTCACCTGTTACAAATGATTTATAAACCGTTTCTCCAGTAATGTTAATTATTTCTATACCGCATAAGAAGTTTACCCCCCACTTTTATGTCTGAATTCAATACATTTGATGGTACAGCTTACACAATGCTCAAAGCAATGAATCCCATGTGTACAGCCATAGTACTGAGGATGCAGTATTTATGATGTCTGCATTTGTTCCAGAGCCCAAAGGCTCCATGCCTGAATATATTTTCAGGCAATTTTAAATGGATATACAGTCGATATGACATACTCATGACAGGAGTCACATTTGTGTGGACATGCTCGTCAGGGTGAGACCGTTGCAGCGGTGCTAATAGGTGAGCCAGAGGGATTGGCTCAATCCATTTTCTATAGCTAAATTGGCCTCTACAACTGCAGATCACGGCGTGAGTGAGAGCGAGGTCAATCACACCGAAGCAGCTAGAACACAAAACAACAGGCTTCGGCTCAGAACCATGGCAGGTCACACTACAAGATACTCGAGCCCCAGAGTTAAGAACACAACTCCCAAACCTGTCCATCTGACAATTTAATTCAGACGGTATGATCCTACAAATAGAGCGGTGCAATATGCCAAAATGGGATAACATTAATTGACTACAAATATTTGCACAAGGACCACGTCACTGACCAAGAATCAGTGAAAATGCAGGTTAAATGGGATATTAATTTGTCTGACAATATAACAAGTACACCAACAGTGCCACTCTTCCTAATAAGATGTCTGCTTAGCAAGCCAAAGTGTCTTAGCGCACTAAAGAGTCTCTTCCTATATAGTGCATGACTAAGGGAGCAGTGGTAGTGTTATTTTGGTTACAGCCATGCCTTCAGAATTCGAATTCTCCACAGTAAGTGTGTACCAGTGTGCATGGAGAAAGTAAGCCGCAGAGGAACAACTCAGAAAACACTCGGAACAACGAATTTAATAAGGCATTAAAACAGTATCACCTCAATGAATATGTGGACTTGGACAATTCTGCTGAGAGTGCAGAGCCAGACACAAGCAAGCAGCTGCTATCTTTCTCTAGCCACGAAAAAGATTCCATTAAAAGCAAATTGGAGCAAATTAATTATTTGTACGCTGTACAAATGTTTGTTCGGCAGAAAAAAAACAGAAATCGGCCGAGAAAATTGCAATCGGTGCATCTTTATTTATTTAAAATCCCGTTTCAACAAAAGTGAGACAAATTTATCATCCATGACGCAGGCATGACTTAGGTTACAAACTGACAGAGTAGCAAAACTACATAATGTAGTTATAGACTGGCCTACATTTTTGGGAACTCAGCATGATGAACTGAACATATTCATGCACAAAGTGTATTTAAAGCAGTCAACAAATAATTCCATATAACAAAAGGATTAACCATTATAACACAGATAATCTTTGGACGCCAACAAAGCATTGCTGTTGCTTTGTTAAGTGAGTAGATCTAGATTAGTTGTACATAGGGCTGCAACAATGAATCAATAAAATCGATAATAATCGATTATTAAAAGTGTCGACAACGACACGGGGGCACCCCAGTGCTGATACAGCCCTCGAAACGGAAACATGGTGTCACCGACGAGGATGAAGGGAGCTCAGCAACAGCGTAAGTCACCACAATATCCCGAGTTTGTTCCGTTTTGAAGTGAGGAAATGTAACGGCGCAGTCACACTATGGAAACGGGCACAGCACGGGTGATGCTGTTTTTCTGCTTGTTAGCTGGATAATGACACTGATGGAGTTATCAGAGACAGATATCCTATATTGGCCAGGCTAGCCAAGTCCTATTTATGCATTCCTGGTACTTCAACACTGTCTGAGCGTTGATTTTCTGTGGGAGGAAATATAGTCTCTAAAAAGAGAGCCAGCTTTAGCCAGGAGCATGTTGACATGCTAACATTTTTGGCTTGCAATGCAAAGTTTCTAAAGAAAGAGTGTGAATGAGTTTTATTATTTATTATTATTATTATGAGTTATTATTATTCATTTATTGTAAGCACCTATTTGCTCTGTTATGTAATGTTATATTTCTGAATAAAGACATGGAAAGGTTGTTTTTTTAAACCCGATTCATCGATTAATCGAAAAAAATAATCGGACGATTAATCGATTATTCAAATAATCATTAGTTGCAGCCCTATGTATCATGCTTGCTGCAACCGGATGTAACAGAGGGCAAAATCTGCAAGTGGTGTTTTAATGACAAGTGATCACACTTTTGTTTAATCATATTTAGCAGTACAATAAGGTTTTTAATGAAAAATCACTATAGTACAAAGCAGACAGTATAAACATCAGCGGAATGTAACGTCAGCCGCTTAATTTCCATTCAATCAACATCCATTCGCATTAATGACCAAGGTGTTAAAAAATATAATAAATGATATATACATATATATAAATATATATATATTTAATGAGCGAGCGAACACACATGGCTGCAATGTCCACAGATTCGTTTATTTATACATATACACAATATATATATATACATATACACAATATATATATATATACATATACACAATATATATATATACATATACACAATATATATATATATTCTCTCTCTCTCTCCTCTCTCTCTCTCTCTTCTATCCTCTCACCTCCCCCTCCTCTCCCTCCCCGAAATCTGTCCTTTAGCTGTGGACATTGCTGCCGTGTGTGTTCGCTCGCTCGTTAGCTCACATTTCGACTAGAGACTGTTCTAACACGATTGATGTGTTTAGGGACTTTTTTGTGTAAGTTACTCGTGTTTGTGTGCATGACTTTCCCTTATTTATTTATAACAAGCTGTAAATGCTGTTTGTAAGTCCATGTGTCTGTCCTATGGTAAATAGTACTCCTTTGTTTGTCCCCCCTCTAGTGGTTCACATTCAGTCATAGTCTCTGCTTCACCTGCCTGATCTTCTGTGTTGTTCCTAACACTGTCAATGCATTTTTGACTTGCATCAAACAAAAGTATCAGCTCCATCGCATGATCCTCTTTAGTGTTACGACTTTCCCCTACACTAGGTAGCAACAGTACAGTCGTAAAGTATTGTGTTTTCTATCGTTATAGCTGCATTAGGGATGCTGTGTATATGAGTGTGCATTTCACGTGTGTTTTCAGCAGCATCTCTGAAGCATTTACGTATTGTTTGCATGCAGGTTTTCTTATGAAAGTCCCCCTTATGTTTACATTACAGTAGCATAAAAAGACGGACTATATGAATGTCAAGTCAACATTAATTTTTTCGTTCCATAAAGGAAAGAAAAACTTCACTACGTACGTTACACAAAAGGTTCCACATTTCATGTTAATGACACTATTAAAAAATACTAAAGGCATACTGTTGGAGCTTATACTGTCCACTCTCACGGCTAGTTTATGAATTTAAATAGTATAACATTACATTTAAGGTGGGAAGTGTTAGCCAGTAAAATTTTTGACTGGCTAATAATGGAGAAGACAAGTAGCTTTAGTGGTTTGAGGGCGCACGGAGAGGGAGCATTAGGGTGTACGCACAAAGTACCTTTTAATTAAGACATAATCATCTCTCTCTGTAAACATGCATGTGAAAAAGTAGTAGCTGTCCTAAATCAATTCCCTTCTAAAGCCTAATTGACTTTATTTGAATTAAACTTGCCTAACGAGCTGATAAAAAGACTTCTACATAGATTTTTGGATAACAATGTCAGGTGTTTTAATCAAGATATGAATCTGCTTATTGGATTGTTCTGTGTATGTATCAATTATACTATTGCCGCATTATAATTGCCCATTGGCCTGGCCTTTCCTTGGCCTTTCCATTCTTGTCCCCCCTCTACTATTTCCTTCCGGCGTCCATCCTCCTTCTCTTCTTTCCCTCTTTTCTCTCTTCCCCCCTCCCTCCCTCTCGCCCGGTCCCCCACCGCACGCATTCTCTTCTCTTGCCTTTCCAAGAAAGAAATGTAGAATTCTGAATACAGGTCATCACCACATGAGGTTAAGGAATCTCTATTAACATATCTGGGTTTTTTCTTGGAACATTAAAGTAATTCTATGCACATGTCTGAAAGGACTGCACAAGAAAATGCTGGAAAACTAATCTTTTTCCATTAACTCCAATTATACCCCTGGAGAACATACTAAATACTAAATCCCTTTCTTCCCTTTCTTGCTTTTGATTCCGTCAATAAACTGACAATGTGACAAAAAGAGACATATCCTGGCTTTTGCACCAACAGTTCTCGAGAATAATTTGAGACGAACTTCCCTGCAGGGAACCCTGAAGACAAAAATGGATTTTGGGCTGTTTTTGATTTCACTTATGTGACGCTGAAGTATGTATGTAAGCGGCGCAAATTTGTATAGGTGACTCAAATAGTATTGTACACCTCCGTCACATATAGGTACGTAACGCATGGACGTCACTGTTGGGCCTTTCCCATTGTAGTACGAAAGATTTCTTGTTGCCAGTGACCAAAGTATATTTAAACATCCACATGAGCTCACAAAGAAGAGGACTCTCAATCTGGACCAATTCACATACACGTGTGTTACTACTTATCTGGGATTCCAATCACCGCAGGCTTGAAGGTTACTCAGGGTCCGAAGTCGACTGTGAGATCCCTATACATGGAAAATTCTTGAGACTACACGAATCGTCATTAGTTCTGTGGTTGCAACCATGTCGACAAAGACAGCACAGTTTATAGGGACGATGGAAAAAGTCTCCGATGCTTATTGTCAAAAATATCAAATCAACAATGTGATCAACTAGGAGGACTTTACAGATGAAGATCCGAGTAAGGAACCAAGTGAGCCTAAGCAAGTTTCTGCCTGTAGGGGATACTCGGGTTCTACATGGTGTTAAATTTGTCACACCAGAAGTCTTGCGATAGCACTTTTTCCATATAAGGAAAACATAATGTTAATTATAATCAGTTCAGACCGCAGTAAGAGAAAATCCCCCCTGTATAAGAGGATTTTCAGACCAAATCCATCATAAGTTAAACGTACCAAGAAACTGATGAGTTTAATGTAGTCTATAGGCTACATTTTTGGTAAAAACTCAACTTGTCGTGTTTGGAGGAAGAAGAATGCTGAGCTGCACCATACACCTATCACTGTGAAGCATGGGGGTGGAAACATCATTAGCTTTAGGAACCTGTTTTTTCTGCAGAAGGGAATGACAGGAGCGACCTGAAGACCATCGTGTTAAGGGAAGAAAAATGGGGCCACGTGAGATTTGTATCGTATGAGATTTTTAGCCAAAACCGAAAAACCTCCTTCCATCAGTGAGAGCATTGAAGATGGAACGTGGTAGGGAGGGGGGTTTCTTCCAGCATGACATGATCCCAAACACAAGAAAAACAACAACCTCTCAGGCAAGGAGTGTCTTCCGTCAAAAGCATTTCAAGGTCCTGGAGTGGCCTAGCCAGTCTCCAGACCTCAGCCCCCATAGAAATTTGTGGATGGAGTTAAAAGTCCGTGTTGCCCCAAAACATCACTGCTCTAAGAGGAGATCTGCATGGAGGAGGAATGGGCCAAAATACCAGCTACCAGTTGTGGTTTTGCCAACCTGTTTGAAGACTTACAGGAAAGTTTGACCTCTGTCATTGCCAACACAAAGGTTATGTTACCATTTTGAGGATCCATGGAGACTAAACACGACCTATTGCGAACTCAGAATCACTGAAACTACCCTGTGGTAATGATCATGAAATCAAGTTTCAGTTTTTGGAATGAATCGCGAGGTCTAAACCAAGCACGCAGGGTAACCGAGCAAAACAATGACAACATAGAATTTTTTTTTTTTCTAGTCAAAATGGGTCGAGAAACCAAAATTCGCCGAATTCCGAGGTGGTCTAGAACGCATGGTAACCACTGTATTTTAGATGACTGTTGCCTGTTTACCCAAACTTCTTTTTGTAAGGACTAGGTCAATGTCCCCAAATTAAAGTGGCCAGTTCAATTGGCAGGATGATAAGGATCCCAGCATCGTCTTGACTGGCACCCAAGCCTCGTCTCCATTAAAGAATCTATTAAGCCTCGTCTCCATTAAAAGATCTATTAACCACTTGTCATTAGTCCTGTGAAGATCCTACAACTGAGCTTCCTCACTTCACTGGCTAGCAAACACCTGTGCGCCTTTGCATTGGGAGCCTCTTTGATCTCCCACCTCTCTGGCCAAGTATGCACGCTCTTAAATGAGCCACTTCTGCTTTCAAATGCCTCTAAGATCACGCGTGGTTCGGGAATATATGCAGATTCACCGAGCAACATGCTTTAAAGGAGAACAATACAAAGCCCTTGATATAATCAACCAAAACAAGCCACGGACAGGCAGGGCCTCAATGGCATATTGAAAGACGAGAGGAAAAAAGGAGACAAGTGCCTGTATCTGAAAGAAATCAGGAATCATGGGATAAATGCGGTGCATTTTATCTGGTGATTTCTGTAAAAGGCTCTTTGTTATCTCCAGACACAGAGAAAGGACTCCTGCTGACTTGATCTTTAGAGGCTTAGATCATGTCATTAGCATGCTAATTGCGACCTCGTCCACAGAACTGAAAAGGATTGAAAAAAATAAGAGGGGAGGGAGGGAACGGCACACATGCCACATACAACACATGCAGGGAGGTGCTTTGTCCTGCTCAGGAGTAGGGATTTTTCTCTCCTTTGCCTTGTGAAAATAGGCTGTTGGGTAAACAAAGGGAATTTACATTACACCTTCTGAATCTCTCCCTCGGACCCGGTGCGGGCTGCAGCGCGTGTGGCTGAATTAAAGCTTGCTTTCAGGTCGAGAGCAGCTGCACCCTCCGCACAGTCAAGGCCAGTCCTTCAGCCTGCTCCTGCATGCTATTATTAATCACAGGTGAGCCTCCTAATAACCTCCCTCCATCATACACAAACACACATGCGTACTCCAGGCCTGAACAGAGCATCAGCTACACAGCTGCTACATGGTAATGGAGGGCATGGAACGATATTCCCATTCCATCCTCTATTGCAACAACAAAATTATTTTAATTAACTCAACACAACAGCCACTCAGTGCTCAGGTGAGAAATCAGCAACGGATCCCGGCCCTTTTTCGTTAGGTACATCTATACTAGGATAATAAATGTTCAGTAGCGTCTAAGCTTAACTGCTATGTAGAGATGGGCATGCTCATTCAGATACAGCACCTTAACACCGCTTTTTGTTGATTTATGTAATTGAGTAAGCCATATCACGTAAGTAGGTACAGAAGGTAAAATAGAACCGGAATAAAATAAATATACATAATCATAAATAAAGGTGCCATTTAATGATCGCATTATGTTCCATGAAACATGGATGCTGACCTAGGGGTGGGCGATATGGTAAAAAATGTTATATCACAATATCTATCACGTGATCGCAGACAAAATGCATCAATAGCTACAGCTTCTTAAAAAATAAGAATTCCGATATTATCCCATACTTAGTAAAATGATATTTATTCAAAATATACAATAAACAGGACTACACTATAACGAAACATGCAGTGTTCTGTAAGCACTGATGATATCCTTGATTTGCTCAATATTGGCGATGATGATACATTTGATCACGATACGATAAAATATTGTATCATTGCCCACCCCTATGCTGACCAGACATGACTATAGTTACATAGTCTTTTTATGCCACTATAATACAAATATAAAGCATATTCACAAGAAACCTGCATGCAAACAATGCGTAAATGTGTCAAATCTGTCAGAATATAAGCTGAAAAGTGGAACGCTGCCATCTACACAGCTTCCCTAATGCCACCCCATTTTTAATTCCTACAAATTCACAATAATTGTCAAAACTACAGAAACGTACTGTTATGGACTATACCGATCCCCTTTCGGCACGATCGACCAATAGCCGATACTGTTTGAGGTCGGGGCTTTTCAAGACATAAAAAATGGGCTGCGTCTGAAACCGCATACTTGCATACTGAGCAGTACGCGACAGCAGCACGCGAGAACGGACTGTAGGTGTGATTTTTAACCTAGTGGGACCTTCACACCAAGTCCGATGCAATTTTTTTGTCTAAGACCGAAAACTCCCTGTGCACTTCTGAATTAAAAATGGGGCAGCATTAGGGAAGCTGTGTAGATGGCAGCGTTCCACTTTTCAGCTAATATTCAGCTTCAGCTCTGACACATTTACGCATTGTTTGCATGCAGGTTTCTTGTGAATATGCTTTATATTTGTATTATAGTGGCATAAAAAGAGTATGTAACTATAGTCATGTCTGGTCAACATAGGGGTGGGCAATGATACAATATTTTATCGTATCGTGATAAAATGTATCATCATTGACAATATGCTTTTTTGAGCATATCAAGGATATCATCAGTGCTTACAGAACACTGTGTTCCGTTATAGTGTAGTCCTGTTTATTGTATATTTTGAAAAAATATAATTTTACTAAGTATGGGACAATGGGCTGTGGTAGTCTAGCGGGTAAGGTACTGTAATGGGTAATCCCACCTGTGCCAAGCTGCCACTGTTGGGTCCTTGAGCACGACCCTTAACCCACAATTGCTTGGATTGTAAGATTGTACCAATTGTAAGTCACTCTGGATAAGGGCGTCTGCTAAATGCTGTAAATGTAAAATGCTTGCTTTAATTTCCTTTCTCTTAATGTGTCATGGTGTGCCTTTTTCACATCGCCAGCTTAAAAAAAACAAAGACACGAGCAAAGACTAGTGCAGGAAGCTATAGTTTGTTTTTGTGGACATGACCAGATTAGAATGCACTTAAATGAACAAGAAACAGTTCCATACAGTCGCTGTGAGGTTTATCACCACCATTCTCCAGGCTTTCAGTTAGATTCTGCCAGATGTTTTCTTTAACATCCATGTTTTTATAGTCAGCATGTTGCTTGTCATCTACCGTATTTTTCGGACCATAAGGCGCACTTAAAATCCGTTAACTTTCTCAAAAATCGACAGTGCGCCTTTAAATGCGGTGCGTCTAATGTATGAATTAATTCTGGTTGTGCTTTCTGACCTAGAACCGATTGTAGATGGTACACGGCGCTCATAAATCTGTCAAAATGTTTTAGCACGGTCTTGGTAGGTTACGAAGCTTACGCAACCGTAGTGCGCAGCATAGGCGGAGTAATACGTGTATGTGCTTCAGCATTAGGGTACGTGCATTCATTTCATTCATTTTCGAAGCGGATTCAAACTCCCTCAGCGCTATCAGTCACGCAGTACAACATGGTCATAGAGCAGCTGTGAGAGAATTCAGCATTAACAAATCAATGGTACGGAAGTGGAGGAAGCAAGAAGACGCCCTGCGCCAGGTAAAGACCAAACTGAGCTTCTGAAGGAACTTAAGAGTTTTGTTTCATTTAATGCGTCTTATAACCCGGTTAGTGCGCTTTATGTATGAAAATATACCCATTAACAGCCGATCGTTGATATTGCGTCTTATAACCCGGTGCGCTTTATGGTCCGGAAAATACGGTAAGTTCTTGCGCTCTGCTAGGTGCAGAATGAGCTGTTCTGCCTGACCGAGCTCTGATTGGTCGGACTGACTTTAAGGCATCCGATTAAAACTTTTACGCAACGCCACAGTCCGTCAATTTCGGGTTCGGTATGAAGACTATGTTAATACACGTGTTCTTTTTCAAAACTTGCCGTGCGTTTTGTTCGTCCGTAAAAAATCAGACTCTGTGAAAAAGCCTATGACAGTGGAGCAGTGCGTACGGCATGGAATCTATTACGTACTGCTTAAGCAGGCCATTTTGGACGCAGCCATGGTGTGAACTAGTTTACTGCCATTTATTACAAACTATCCGCACGCAGCTGAATACCATGTGGGGTTTCTTCCACCGTGCGTGAAGCCCACCATCTTAGTCCCTTAAACTTATTTCTTCAAAATCAAATCAACAAGAACGTGCTTGTTTCGGGGGAACAAAACAGTCTAGCTGGTAAACAGACTCGGGCAGTATGCCGAGACACAATTTTCCATCGCTTTTGAATCAGTTATGCAGGGATCTTTTCACAACAACACTCTTCCGGAACTGTACAGACGGCCGTCTGCCAGCGGTCCTCCAGACATCAGCATCACAAAGAAATGCCAGAGGTCATGCTTTTTCCTTCAGAAGGAAATCAAAATGATAATAAGTCCATATTAAAAATTCAATTTGAAACCTGCGCGTAGGGTCTGTCAAAAGATGGCAACATGGTGGGCGTTTGGGGGGAGGTCACGGGGCACAGTGATGCCTGACAAAGCATCAGAGCTGGGAGGGACTGAGGGGGCTACCTGCAGGACTAAATTGTTTGGGACATCAAAATGAAAATTCAGCCAAAACTACACCCCGCCCACAACCATTTCTGGTAATGCCCTGACACGGAGACGTGTGTTATTAGCCACAGAAAGCACTTTGCCTCCATGAGGTCATTCCAAATCAAGCTGATGCAATGGACGTTGTTTGGGGAATTACAAATTATAGCCGGCATGTGCAGGAGAAAAAGGAAATAAAGGAAATAATCAAATAAATCATGTAGTGGACTGTTAATAAATGTGTGCAGCACCGAAGCACTTCAGTAGATATTCAGGCAGTGGGGATTAGCTAAAATTGGGACGGCCACACACCAGCTCATGTGGTCGACCTTTTAACAGCGTGTTGTTATCCGATAGCTGTCCACCGTTACCACTTCAACGCTTCTGTCTGTTTAAATCCATTCCCAGCAAAGCCTTTCACACAGGCTTATTACCGCACCTCTCCAGCCTGATTCAGCCCGCCATTAATCTGATGCCAGCTTATACAGGAGGATAACCAGCGCTAGGCCGCTGGCCACTCAAGGCCGAAGCCAAATAACAAATTTACAACATTTGAAGCAAACATTTTACCTGAGACTCCCACTAAAAAGCCTTGATTGTGAAGTTCCAATAGCGAGGTGATGGAGTTGTAAATAGACAGACCTCACCAGGGATGCCTTATTTGCTTTGACTTATCGGATTCTAAGTGCACATGCCTCTTTACTACTTAGCTGCAGAAAAACATGGCAATCAATGACAAAAATGTTTTATAATTCTTACAACGCATAACTCCCTTTTATAATAAATAAAACATTTAGAAGCACTGTGCTGCTCTGCCAACCCTGTTGGGGGAGCAGTGCTGTGGTACAGTCTAGTCTTTTCAAGATTTTCCAGGACGTTGCCACCATATATACAAATAAACGCTCCCTGGTTTAAAGAAAAAAAAAAAGGTGACTACCAATAGCAGCACTGTTGAGTGTCAGTAGGAGGCGCACCTGGATGAATGTGAAATGAAACTGGATCTCCACTTGTTCTCCTTTCTCGGAGACTCAGAAGAGGAGTATTGACAGAGAGAGTGTATATTGGTCAGAAAGAGGACATCTGAGTGGAAAAGGGATATTCGATTTGGTATTGACACATTCCAACAGTCAAAGGAAGTCCTTATTAAAATCACTGTACCTACTCGCTTACTTTTAGCCATGCACGCAAACAGCACTACTGTGAAGCATCCAGGCTAAACACCTGCTCCCTCGTTAGGTGCCCTACTCCATCATTAGATTTGCACTACATAGGCCTAGTGAGTAGCACTAAAAACACAGCTGAAATCTAAGATTCCCTCATCATCATGTGTCAGCACCTTGTGAGCTGTATTTAAAGCTCCATACACACATGAACTGAATTCTAAATTAAAGTTAGTAGAAGCACTGTGCTGTTCATGTGGGGTTGTGTCTGTGTCGATGTTGTGCTGCACAAATCAGATGATCACCGGTGATGGCCGATCACGCTTAAAGCAGAAGGATATTTGGGCTTTTTATCATATTTTCATGAAATTCCACAATGTCGTCCGTGTCCTCCATGTTCTCATAGGGACCTAACAGAGTGTCAGCCCCTCCCCGTGATAATGCTAACCTCTAAATTCAGGCGTGTCATCTAACAAACAGAACATTCATTTACAGGACATGTGGTTGTTCAAAACTCATTCTGAAATATCCCAGTAAGAACGTTCACAGTCGGGTAGTGAAGTTTGCTGGACGTGCTTTAGACAAGTTCCAAAATGTCCTTGGGCATCCATTTCAAACAGAAGCTAAAATCTACTCTAAATTTATATACGAGACAAATTCAAGCACCTTCCAAGGCCTCCTAGCCCCCACATTTATGAAAAGTTCTGGAGCACAATCTATGTGGAACTGTAGGATTTTCTTCATGAAGTATGATAAAACATCTGACCACAAACCATTCAGGCCTTCTGTGGCAGCGTTCCAATAAAGGAATAAAGCTGTTCCGGGTGGCCCTATTCCATATTGTTAGGGGTTTTATCATTTTGTCAATCTCTTTGTAAGCAGACTGGGAAAAGAAACTGCAAACATTTGGCAGCTCTCCTCCACACAGCCTTAGAACCTACATACACCCAATTCCAATGATGTATTTCTCAGGACTACTGCATTATAATCATATGGCATGTTTAGAAGAGAGATCTGAGGCCATATTCATAAAGATTCCAAGAATATTCTTTGAGAGCTCCCTGGCCTAACAACTCCTAGCAAGGAGTAGAGATCTGAGAGCAACTCTGAGCAAGGTGAACACAAAAATCTCAATGGCAAAGACGGGGTTGACACGGTTGCTAGGTTTGATGCATTCTTTTGAACACTGTGATTGGTTGGCACCTCCGTCACTCACTCCCTCTGTCTCTCACCCACACAAACGCACTCTTAATTAAGGAATACCCGTATAGCACATTATAAGCCTTTGAAAGAACAGGCATTGGCTCTTTCTGAATATTTCACACCAACTAATAATGTTCATAAGTTTTGTAGCCTACTCAATCTACTGGATAGCCTATGAACTGGAGAAAATGCGACTCCGCTCTTTTCAGGTATGATTGCTGTTGTGTCAAATCTATTTAACTAGTGGGCTCGGTTCTTATGTAGCTTTCATTTCGGGTGTTTCATCAGTGTTGCGCTGTGTAGAAGATGTGAGCGCATCTCTAAAAAGATCAACCACAAACATTATTCCTGCACGATCTAATCGGTAGCGTTTGATTAACTCAGTTATTCAGTGTTTGAAGAACGTTTCTTCTGCTACATCATCTTCCTGGATTATTCTCCTCTACTTAAGGGAACTCCCAAGCCTCCTAAAAGTCCTGCTCCCTACACCTAACAGTTTTTCACCTTAGGAGCTCTTTTAGGGCTTTAGACAGTTTAAGAATTTTTTTACTAGGATCTACTCTTAACATTAAGAGGGAAACGCCCACAATTCTAAGATTTTTCCTAGAATTTCATCACTAGCAGCTACTCTCAGAACTAAGAAACCTTTAAGAATACGCCCCCTGAACAACTAAAGTCTTAGCAGTTCAGCACAGAACCTGCCTGCCTGGCACTGCCAAAAAAAAAAGCCTTATCTTCTTCATCCAACTATCATATCATTAGCTATTCTATGAATTTCCAATTAGGCAGAGGACAAAGAAAGGCTGAGCATTCAGGTCTTTCATCACCAGTGACGAGTGGCTCCAGGCTCAGGTATTCCATACACTTGGTCCACAGATGTCAGACCAGAGGCAAAAAGTATGAAAATCTTAAGCAGTCCCCACCCACAGGGCTCCCCTAATTCATTAAAAGCTTTCAGAAATGGGGGGATAATGGAATATGTGCACCTGGAAAAAGCGATGAGGAAGAGGGCTCATCTAAACACCTCATATCTCCCATATCCTCATCTTTTCCAAAGCGCAACAACATTCCATATCCGTAAAACAAAACCAGTCCAGCTCTGATTATTAATGCATTTCAAAGGAGATGTCATTATTTTTTAAGCCATTTTCTTTTAAAAAAGGAAGAAAAAGCCTTTATGCTCATCCCAGGGGTCTACTGTTCCTCTTCTCCTCTGATCTTATTAGCATCCTATCTTCCGCTGCCTGCTGGCCAAACTGCATTGCTATGCATTTGGTGTCTCTCTGACCCCTCTGTGGAGTGGATGGAAATCATTTGGTCCTTTCATCTCTTTCCTTACCTCTATTTAGCTGGTACTGCCGGCCAAAGATATAAACACCATTAAAACCCTCCAGTGGAAAGACATGATGGATAAAACAGTGGGGATAAGAGAAAAGCTGCAAAAGCAACTGATCAAACACATTTACTGTGCACTAGACTGTGCATTTATACCTGAATTACCTGTATTTTGTGTTGTCCACTACAAACGTATGCAGACGTGTCATTAGCATCATTAAAATAATCTCATACACATTTCAACATTAAAATGTTAAAAGTAATACATGTCCATCCTGCATTTTTACTGTCCACCAACGTCAGTAGGATGTTCCTCAAGCCATTCCTGAACATTTTTTACAACATGGCAGGATGCTTTATCCTGCTTTATCCTAATGGCCACTACCATTAAAAAATACCACAGCTATGAAGGAACATACCTGGTCTGCAACAATGTTTAGGTAGGTATTACGGGTCAGTAACATCCTCATGAATGCCAAGATGCAAGGTTTCCCAGGTGAACATTGGCAAGAGCATCCCACTGTCACAGTAATTGTAAATACTAAATGCAAACAGAATTAGATTCTAAATAAATAATGCTGCTACCAAAGAAATTCTACTACAACAGATGCAATAGTGCAATTACATTAATGGAAAAGCCATGTGTGTGGCGCTTAAATGGTATCATTAATGTAGAGCATGAGGACGAACACAAATGCTTGCACAGAAAGACATTCACCAGCATTAGAAGGCATTCATGGGTGTGGAACAATGTGCGCAGATACTATTTCATTATTATTGTCACGCACAGTCAAGCCTTTTTTTTTTTCTTTCAAAAACGCACATTTAATGTTGATATGAACCAAAACGTGCCGGGTAAATTCTACCTTTTGTTTACTTCTAGTTCACCTGTCTTAAAACTAAAAACACTTATCATTTTAAATTGTTAAAAAGTTACACTTGTACAGGTTGCTTAAATGAAGTTTTTAACACAAAGATTCCCTTTCTTAAGATAAGATTTCCTAAATTAAATCAAGATTTCTTGTCTAATACTAACTGGGAACTTTGCTGTACATTTCTGTAATACAGCCCCGGGACAAAACAATTGTAAAGACTAAGCTTAATGGGGCAAAAAATACCCAAAACAACTGAAAACATCAATCTTCACGTTTTATAATCTTATGCAAAATTTTGGGCTTGATCCAAGACCGGCAGCCACAACCCTCAGCTGTGTCATATATCTGTACTACATTCTAGCCATTATTGTTTCTTCTAGTTCAGTGTTGGTATATCAAGAATTAGTTGCACATTCCTCAAATTACAGTTTTTGTTGATTTTTTAAATTGAAGTAGTTAACCTTGCATATTTTGTGAAAATTCTAACATACTTCAAAGATTCCCAGAGTAGACCCTGTAATTTTGGGGGCCTCTGGCAAGGCGGACCTTGAGAATACAAACACAGACCTGAGAGGCAAGTGTCAGTAGCTTTTGTGGTTATAGGGAGGAAGCGACCCATGACCCAGGGACCGCTGAGGGGGCTATTTGGAATCACATGCATCAGTGCTCAGGAAAGCAGCAAAGGTGAGCCTAGCAAATTGCACTGCACCAGGCTGACCCTGTTGTGCAGACTGCCAGTTAAGATCAAGCAGGGGACGTCGTACTGACTGTTTCAATTTCTATGTCACATGTCGTGTTGAAAGTTTTACATTCTTCTTAGCTCAAGACAACATATGGCACTTGTCTTTCAGTTGTTTACATCAAATTCTGACTCTACCCTCCGAATGTTGCATCAGAAATCAAGACTCATCAGACCAGGCAACATGTTTCCAATCTTCTATGGTGCAATTTGGTTGCACCCGTGTGAACTGTAGCTTCAGTTGCCTGTTCTTAGCTGACAAAAGTGGCACCCGGTGTGGTCTTCTGCTGCTGTAGCCCATCGACTTCAAGGTTTAACATGTTGTCCACGCAACAAGAGGCTCTTCTGCATACCTCAGTTGTACCTCCTGTTGATTTCTTTCACTCGAATAAGTCTGGCCATTCTACACTGACCACTGGTATCAACAAGTCAAGTCAGATCTATTTATATAGCGCTTTTTACAATGGAGCATTGTCTCAAAGCAGCTTTACAAGTTTAGATTATCTCCTAATAACTACGTCCAATCCCAAATTGAGCAAGCCTAGGGCGACAGTGGAAGGGAAAAACTCCCTAAGTGTTATGAGGAAGAAACCTTGGGAGGACCAAGACTCAAAAAGGGACCCAACCTCCTTGGGCGGCGTAGATGATAAATCTAAGAAGGAAACTAAACAAGGCATTTTCGACCAGAGAACTGCTGCTCACTAGGGATGGGCATACGATTATATCACTATACAGGGCAATACTGGTCCTTCTCAAAAAATTAGCATATTGTGATAAAGTTAACTCTTTTCCGTAATGTGATGATAAAAATTAAACTTTCATATATTTTAGATTCATTGCACACCAACTGAAATATTTCAAGTCTTTTATTGTTTTAATACTGATGATTTTGGCATACGCCTCATGAAAATCCCACAAAATTAGCATATCATGAAAAAGGTTCCTAAACGAGCTATTAACCTAATCATCTGAATCAACGAATTAACTCTAAACACCTGCAAAAGATTCCTGAGGCTTTTGAAAACTCCCAGCCTGGTTCATTACTCAAAACCCGCAATCATGGGTAAGACTGCCGACCTGACTGCTGTCCAGAAGGCCATCATTGACACCCTCAAGCAAGAGGGTAAGACACAGAAAGAAATTTCTGAAATTAGCGAATAGGCTGTTCCAGAGAGTGCTGTATCAAGGCACCTCAGTGGGAAGTCTGTGGGAAGGAAAAAGTTGTGGCAGAAAAACGCTGCACAACGAGAAGAGGTGACCGGACCCTGAGGAGGATTGTGGAGAAGGGCCGATTCCAGAAGCCACCGTGCACAGGCGTGTGCAGGAAATGGGCTACAGGTGCCCGCATTCCCCAGGTCAAGCCCACTTTTGAACCAGAAACGGCGGCAGAAGAAGCGCCTGACCTGGGCTACAGAGAAGCAGCACGGACTGTTGCTCAGTGGTCCCAGAGTACTTTTTTTCGGGTGAAAGCAAATTTTTGCATGTCATTCGGAAATCAAGGTGCCAGAGTCTGGAGGAAGACTGGGGAGAAGGAAATGCCAAAATGTCTGAAGTCCAGTGTCAAGTACCCACAGTCAGTGATGGTCTGGGGTGCCATGTCAGCTGCTGGTGTTGGTCCCACTGTGTTTTATCAAGGGCAGGATCAATGCATCTAGCTATCAGGAGATTTTGGAGCACTTCATGCTTCCATCCGCTGAAGAGCTTTATGGAGATGAAGAGTTCATTTTTCAGCACGACCTGGCACCTTCTCACAGTGCCAAAACCACTGGTAAATGGTTTACTGACCATGGTATTACTGTGCTCAATTGGCCTGCCAACTCTCCTGACCTGAACCCGATAGAGAATCTGTGGAATATGTGAAGAGAAGGTAAGAGACGCAAGACCCAACACTCTGGATGAGCTTAAAGGCCGCTATCGAAGCATCCTGGGCCTCCATAACACCTCAGCAGTGCCACAGGCTGATTGCCTCCATGCCACCGCCGCATTGAAGCAGTCATTTCTGCAAAAGGATTCCCGACCAAGTATTGAGTGCATAAATGAACATAATAATCTGAAGGTTGACTTTTTTTGTATTAAAAACACTTTTCTTTTATTGGTCGGATGAAATATGCTAATTTTGTGAGATTTTCATGAGCTGTATGCCAAAATCATCAGTATTAAAACAATAAAAGACTTGAAATATTTCAGTTGGTGTGCAATGAATCTAAAATATATGAAAGTTTAATTTTTATCATTACATTACGGAAAAGAATTAACTATAATAAGCTAATTTTTTTTTAGAAGAACCAGTATATTGCGATATTCTACATTACGTTCATTGAAAATAAAAATACAAATACACTGTAAATACAAGTTACAGTGTGCAATCCTAGTCGTCTTAATACTTTACGTCACACTGATAATTCAGAGAACAAAGCACTGTAGTGCGACATCTACAGGACTGGAGATTATAGTTTACACCCCATTTTAAATGTGTTTTTTGTTCCTTAAAAAGTCGATATTTTGAGCTGAAAATCTATGTAGCAAATTAGAAAATAAATATCACGATATATTGCTGTATCGATTATTTTGGCACAGCCCTATTGCTCATATTTTATATGTCAGACCATTCTCTGCAAGCCATATAGAAGGGCAGCAGTTTGGAAATACTCCGATCCAGCACCGGCAACCATGCCACGTTTAGTGTCACTTAAATCACCTTTCTTCCCTATTCTGATGCTCGGTTTGATCTTCAGCAATGTGCTGCCGTGTGATTGGCGGATTAGATATTTGCATTACCCGGCAGCTGAAATAGTGTACCTAATAAAGTATCCGGTGAGTGTACTACCAAAGTATAAAACACAATTTTAACATCAACAAACAATTTGTTTAAATGTTATGTAATTCAATTAGTAGCACTTCTTTTAACTAATGTCTGAGTCCAGATAGCTGGTAGATGTTTTTAACCTATACAAGTAAAGCACTCTGCAGCACAGGTCCACAAAGTAAGGCGTTGTTCTACTTGTGTAGCACAATCTAACACAAAAGTCCAATCTACATGTAGGTACTCATGCTTCGCTATATAGTAGTAACAAAACCATGAACTTCATCTAGCCATGTAGGTTGTGTTGGCATGATGGATACTAAGTGAACAGGAGGCAGAGATATAGAGCAAGAGCATGTGTGAGAAAGAAAAGGAGAGAAAACTACTGGTGTGGAAGGAGAAAAGCCTACACCGGACTGCGGGGCTCGATCAGACAGGCCAGCTGAATGATATACAGCAGTGGCCACTCACAAGAGCTGTCCATTAGTTATGGGGTCCCTGTAATGCTTGGGTTCGAGTACATTATTTTCGAATGCATCAGTCAGCGTCGTGAGACCAAGATAAATTTTAATGCCTCCGATCTGTAATGCATACTCTCTCACCGCTGCCATAATATGCTGCGGGTTAGGAGGGCAGCCTGGGAGAGGGGAGAAAAACGTAATTTATTTTTCACTGCGGCCAGTATTCCTCCCATTAGCTTCAAACGCAAGATAAGTTATAGCTTTTAACGAGCACCTTTAGCTGCCCGAGCACGCCACGCACAACGTGCCAAGTCCAGAGCCGAGAGTGGGAGGGAGGGAAATGTGGGGGAGAGAGAAAGAGAGAGAGAAAAAGAAAAGGCTGGAGGGCATCGATGATCTTGAAGTGTGCCCCCTGTGTACTGCCTGGCACAAGAACAAATGGCTGGACTAGAGCAACTGTACATCATTACACACCCACACCGCATTCTATAACGAGATCCACATATTCTCTGCCACGGCACAAGCATATGAAACGCAGTGTTTTCTGTTGCGCCGAGTGCATGATAAATACTAAATTAGAAAAGCCTAGATGGTTTTGGAGATACAAGTCCAAAGCTGACCTCTGGAAGCCCTCTCGATGCCATGAGCAGTGACCTGCTCTTTGTAGACTCGCAATGCGATTTAGCTGTCAGCACCGACAGCTCCACCTTTACCAGTCGAATGCCTTTTAAAACGGGCACTGGAAAGCACTTCCTGTTCTGCCCGACAGCCGACCTCATGACTTGTCGGTGTGCCCACACTCTAGGGAGGACTAAAGCTAGATTTATCACAACACAACCCAGAAGCGGTTCTTTTGACAGTCTATTACTGAGGATTTTTGTGACTGATGACAAAAAAGCCAGACTGCTTTAGGCTAATGATTCTCATGTACAGGGCCTGGCCGGCCTAATTCCCCCTGCTCTCCTGTGCATGGTGCTAAAGAAACAGGAAGGGGACGAGATCTTTACTCGGATCTGTCGCCGATAACCGATGCTTTCAATCAAATGCCACACTTGGGCGTTTGAGGCATACACTTTGGAGGCAGTTACTGACAAGTCACTAATTAGTTGTGCACCTCGTAAGCCCTCCTCTTAGTCTGTTGCAGTTTTAAGTAAGCCTAATCAATAGTCGCTTTGGTAGCCCACTATTTTCTACAGCCATATATTTCAGACTTATAGCTAAAGGCATCTATCTAAGACTAATTAAGCCTTTTAGTAACATTACCATTGGCTTTCTCACACTTTGTCATTTCAGATCTCTTCAGGAGGAATTAATCAAAAGCTATTTTTTGGGGTGGGTTTGATGTTCATACTGTTGGCATTTGTATTAGGGATGCACCGATTATTGAATTTCATGGGCCGATACTATAACCGATTTTTAGCACATTATTGTTACCGGTACCGATGGTAAAAACTGCTAATTGTCCTTTCTGCATTTCAAAAAATGTTCACATTATAATCCATATATGAACTGTTGTTTAAAAACTGGATCAGTAATTTATTTTAGTTATTAAAATAATAAGCAATAAAAGTTAAATCAGACATGACGATTACTGTAAACATAAGATGCAGTTCACTCAAAGGAAAATGGTTTCATTCCCTTATATTTTCTAACCCTCCTTTATACTGATAAAATTTGAATTGGTAGAAGCAGCAACAAGAACAATTAAGTGTATAAGAAAGCCTATGACTGAGAAGCTCCATATATTCCTTCAAATAATATATCGCTCGCCGATATATCGTGCAATACTAATTAGTAGAAATTTTCAAGAATGTCACTGCTTAAGATTAATCCTGAGATGCATATTATGTTCCAGTGTGGCGATCTGTCCCCTGTTCGTTTGTGCTTGCTAGATTTCCTGCAGACCAGACTGCCTTTCACATGCCTGGGCTGGCTTCAGTTGCCTCCGGGCTAAACACCAGATCATGGGCAAGCTGGGCTTAAGACACATTTAGTTTCATCTCCCACCTCTTTCCATGCTCATTTACTACACACAGCAAGCTTAGATAAATGATGGGGATGGCTCTACATTATTTAGATGCTCCTGATTACATTTGGTGTGAATTATTTAACTCTCTGTTTGGGCTAGTGTTTATGGCATGCATAACGGAGCAGCAGGCTGCCTCGGGGCTCACATAAGAGCAGACAGGTGTAAGAAGAGACAGAGATTCAGAATGTTAGTTCATCAGGGTTGACAAATGAAGGGAAGAATCTTGTTTTTCGTTGTAGGCCAAAGTATGCGTAGTGCTACATTACTCATGTGTGATATGGGAGCAGCAGGTGCATCTCGTAGACCAAGCCACTATCTTGAGGTGCGCTGAGACTGGGGAGCCTCCGGCGAGGCAGAAACATTTGGGAAACACAAGTCCGGTGAAGAGAGGAAGCGAAAATTCAATGCCTAGTAATGATAAACCTGAACTTAAGAGCCAGTGGAAAAACATGCCAGGGAAAGATACTGGACACAGAACGCTGAGCTTATCTTCAAAAAGCAACCAAACCTCACCTCGCCAGAGGCAGAATTCAAACCAGGGCAGTTAAGCACTGCACAAGTGCCCTACCGCTCAGCTACTCAGGTTAATATTCCGCCTCTGGCAAGGTATAGTTTCAGTTGCATTTCGAAGTTGCTTTCGATCTCCTGGCACTGCTAAGTTCAGGTATATGGTTTCCTGGCACAGAAAGTTTGAGCTGTGCTTCGTGTGAGTTTCTGCAATGTTTTCACCTCAGCAGAGGCTGTACATATACTTTTTCTAGAAATAGTGTTCCAGATTACATCATCAGTGCAAGCTAATTAAGCATTTTAACCAGAGATTACAATCTATGCTTTTAACCTGACATCTGTACACCTGTGTCTTCTGATCACAATAAACATACAATTGAGGTCAGAAAGACCACTAATGAAAAGGTTTCCTTTTGCATTATTCTCAAATTTAACATTTTTCATTATAGATCATATACAGTGGGGCAAAAAAGTATTTAGTCAGTCACTGATTGTGCAAGTTCTCCTACATAGAAAGATGAGAGAGGTCTGTAATTTTCATCATAGGTACACTTCAACTATGAGAGACAAAATGAGAAAACAAAATCCAGGAAATCACATTGTAGGATTTTTAAAGAATTTAATTGTAAATTATGGTGAAAAATAAGTATTTGGTCACCCACAAACAAGCAAAATTTCTGGCTCTCACAGACCTGTAACAACTTCTTTAAGAAGCTCTTCTGTCCTCCACTTGTTACCTGTATTAATGGCACCTGTTTGACCTCGTTATCTGTATAAAAGACACCTGTCCACAGCCTCAAACAGTCAGACTCCAAACTCAACCATGGCTAAGACCAAAGAGCTGTCGAAGGACAACTGGAAAAAAATTGCAGACCTTCAGCAGGCTGGGAAGAGTGAATCTACAACAGGCAAACAGGTTGGTGTGAATAAATCAACCGTGGGAGCAATTGTAAAAAAAATGTAAGACATACAAGACTATTGATAATCTCCCATGCTCCATGCAAGATCTCATCCCGTGGGTCAAAATGATCATGAGAACGGTGAGCAAAAATCCCAGAACTACACGAAGGGACCTGATGAATGACCTGCAGAGAGCTGGGCCCAAAATAACAAAGGCTACCATCAGTAACACACTACGCCAAGAGGGACTCAGATCCTGCAGTGACAGGCGTGTCCCCCTGCTTAAGCCAGTACATGTCCTGGCCCATCTGAAGTTTGCCAGAGAGCATATGGATCTCTCTGGCAATCCTCTTCTGGATTGGGAGAATGTCATGTGGTCAACTGAAACGAAAATGGTACTATTTTTGGTAAAAACTCAACTGGAGGAAGAAGAATGCTGAGTTGCATCCCCAAAACACCATATCTACTGTGAAGCATGGGGGAAACCTCATGCTTTGGGGCTGTTTTTCTGTAAAGGAGACAGGACGACTGATCCGTGTTAAGGGAAGAATGAACGGGACCATGTATCGTGAGATTTTAAGCCAAAACCTCCTTCCATCGGTGAGAGCATTGAAGATGGAACGTGGCTGGGTCTTCCAGCATGACAATGATCCCAAACACACCGCTCGGGCAACGAAGGAGTGGCTCTGTAAAAAGCCTTTCAAGGTCCTGGAGTGGCCTAGCCAGTCTCCAGACCTCAACCCCATAGAAAATTTGTGGAAGGAGTTGAAAGTCCGTGTTGCCCCAAAACATCACTGCTCTAGAGGAGATCTGCATGGAGGAATGAGCCAAGATACCAGCTACAGTGTGTGCCAACCTGGTGAAGACTTACAGTTTGACCTTTGTCATTGCCATCATGTTACAAAGTATTGAGTTTAACTTTTGTTATTGACCAAATACTTATTTTCCACCCTAATTTATAATTAAATTCTTTAAAAGTCCTACAATGTGATTTCCTGTTTTTTGTTTCTTTCTCATTTTGTCTCTCATAGTTGAAGTGTACCTATGATGAAAATTACAGACCTCTCTCAACTTTCTAAGTAGGAGAACTTGCACAATCACTGGCTGACGAAATACTTTTTTGCCCCAATGTACCTTGACGATTTGAGGAAAAAGTTCTTTGGGGGGGAAAAAAAAACCATACTGGGAATTAAGAACTTTAGAAATGTATTAGTATTTTGCATGTTCCCCTTTAGCTGTGATGACAGCTTGCACTGCGCACCACCCCCACCAATACTGCTCCTCAATTGATAATTCTCCTGTCCACAATTCAAGTCTGCCTAATATTTTACAGGCCCCTCCCCATGCCCACCAAGGCCATGACCTGTCGACGTATGTACTACACTAGGTCTCTGAAGGTGTCCTGTGTATCTTGCAGCAAGACGTTAGCAGCAGATTCTTTAAGTCCTGTAAGTTGTGAGGTGGGGCCTCCATGGACCAAAAATATCCTACAGATTCTCGATTGGATCGAGATCTTGGTCGGCAACTTAAACGATATTTCATGTTCCTCAAATCATTCCTGAACCATTCCTGCAGCGTGCCAGGATGCCCTACCCTTCTGAAAGAGGCCACTGCCATTAGGGAATAAAGTTGCCCTGAAAGGGTGTACTTGGTCTGCAACAATGTTTAGGTAGGTGGAGTCAAAGTACCATTCAAAATGCCAGAACCCAAAGTTTCCCAGCACAACATTACCCAGATCATCATACTGTCAATGTTATTCACTTCACCTGTCAGTGGCTTTAATGGTAAGGTTGATCGGTGTAATGCATTATTAAATCCATCTTCAATACAGCCATCAAAATTGTACCAGATGGCTGAATGCACAGACGGCTGAATGAGAAAGTAAATAAAGTACGCTTTTGCTTCATAAATTTTAATAAAAGCCACATGCTGGCCTCCAGTCAACACCGGGCGCTACGTTGAACAACGTCACGGACATGGAGTACCTACCTTGGCTTTTGCCTCCTGCTCAGACACAGAAAGCTCTCTAAGCTGCTGCAGTAAGTCATCCTGAGAGGCCTCCATCACTCGAGTTAAATTACTTGTGTTCTGCAAAGAAATAAATCTAGTTGTTATTTAATTAGACGAAAAATGGATAGAAACAGATGATAAATAAACATATTAACCATGTATTTAAATCACACAGAACAGAATCTCTTAGGTTTTATAAAAGATAAAGTAAGTTTATTAATCCATACATGTGGGACTGTAAAGTAGTGGTCGAATAATGCCATTTTGAGATAATCACCGATTATCTGATAGCTGATACTTGCACTTAAAAGGTTGATATTCAAGAATAGTAGAGAAGATGCTGAGAAACTGGCTCCTGCATTACAACTTGCTAAGTTTTAAAAACTAAGTTTTAAACATTCAGTGAGCGAGGAAAACTGAGAAAACTTGCACTACTCTAACTGGGACGGGGATTAACAACAAAAAGATGCTGCTACCATGTGTACTACTCTAACATTGTTAATTTTTTACACAAGTATTTACACATTTTCCCTAGAAAAAAAAGTTATCAGAATCAGGTTTATTGCCTGGAATTTGTTTAGACAAAATGCACCAGATATTAACATATCTGTTAATAATCCAATTCATCTCAAAGGTGTGTGCTCAAGTTAAGGTCAAGGCTCTGAGCAAGCCAGCCAAATTGGACAAGAAGTGTACCTTCATCAATATCTTGCTCTCATTAGTGTTGCTATTATAATAAAAATTTATAGACAAATTTACTGAAATTACCTGCCCTCTTTTGCCTGGGGCTTTTCATTTAAATGCTTAAACCATGTCTAAGAGAATGTCATGTAGAGGGCATCAAACAGAGTACAGTCAGCATGGGGTACCAGGTGAAGTCTTATTGCACGGCTTTATACTCTGAGCAAAATTCTCACTTTTGCACCCTCTCAAAGAGATTAAATTATTAAATTCTCATTAACCTGGTTTGGTTAGGTGATGTTTTTTTCCTTTTTAATATCACATACTTAACACACGCATAGCCTATTGAAGTTACGTTTTATTCCCCGGTTTTGGGTGCGTTTTTGGAGCGGTCTGTGTATAGGATCTAATCCCGATTTTCATTAGTGGGTGTGTCTGAGAAAAGCACCCAGTCTGTGGGTCTTCCACCTGAACTACAACAGCAACCCCTTCTGGCATCACAGCTGACTGTAGTCCTGTTCAGGGCATGCTTAAGCCTGAGCCTCGTGTTCTCCAGGAGACATGGGCAGGAGCCCTCACATCCCTGACCAGAAGAAGCATGGATAAAATGTGGAAAAATAACTTAATAATAAAAATCATATAATAATAATTATTACTACTATATAAGAAATGAGCTCAGGTTTATTCTCAACGTGTGGACGTGAAAGTGAGAGACCATCAGTACCCCATCACTGTTCAGCTTCAGGGATAAAGCTCTTGATAAGTGGACCAGTCTGGGACAAGTAAACAAATCAATCTCATGTGATAAGTGATGGAGCTTTATCAGGGATGGCTATGGCATCCCACACTCTTCAAGTCTAGTATGGAATACTAAAAGCAAGCAGTCCAGCAATGCAGCACTGAATTCACATGCCAAACACACAAACATGAGCTATTGCAGTATAGCCACGCAAAGTTGTTGACAGTAAACAGAATGACTGCTCACATCATTGTCTAAAAACTGGGAGACCTTTCTACTGACATGGGCTCTTCCATGAATGTGGCTAAAGTTGGATTTCCACTCTCATTGAAGCATGTCACGAGTTACAAAAACGCCTTCATAGCTTCATAACTGGAGGGTCAGACATGGGTTTAAGTAAGTAAAACAGAAAGAGACACACACACACACACACACACACACACACACACACACACACACACGCTGGGCTCAACACTTGCATTTACATTATTTAGCAGACGCCCTTATCCAGAGCGACTTACAATTGGTACAGTCTTACAATCCAAGCAATTGTGGGTTAAGGGCCTTGCTCAAGGACCCAACAGTGACAGCTTGGCAGAGGTGGGATTTGAACCCTGGACCTTCTGGTCCATGGTCCAGTACCTCACTCGCTAGGCTACCACAGTGCCCATTTGTCATATACCCCCATACCAGTGCAAAGCAGAAACACAGTTCTAACAAGTAGGCAGCAAATTATATATAATACTTTTCGCCACTAAAAGCACTGATGACCTCTGAGTAGAACATCGCTGAACAGTATGCTGGGTAAACTTCGCTAGTTAGCCGGGTAGCATAACACACACCACAGCCTAGAAACAGCCTGTTAACAGCTGGGAAAGGCTCCGTCAGATTAAAGAACAGAACACAGAAATGGATTATAAAGTGAAATCGGACATGCAAAAGAAGAACCACGTTATGAACGCAGTAATTCTCAAGACTGATTCAGAGTACTGATTAACACACAGAATTCAGAGTACGTCTTACCGGAGTGAAAATACTTCAGCCAAAAAAAATCCCTTTCAACTGTTTCATGCATTCTGATTTGATCATTTTGTAGAGCGACCAAAGCCGTGTAGTAATCAAAGCCTTTATTAGATACCTATATATTTATTTAGTGTTTGGTGATTGGTATCAGCCGCTGATTAGGCATCTGTGCCAGTAAACCACATGGACTGTGGTAGCCTAGCGGGTAAGGTACTGTACTATGGACCAAAAGGTCCAGGGTTCAAATCCCACCTCTGCCAAGCTGCCACTGTTGGGTCCTTGAGCAAGACCCTTAACCCACAATTCCTTGGATTGTAAGACTGTATCAACTGTAAGTCGCCCTGGATAAGGGTGTCTGCTAAATGCTGTAAATGTACCGAATGTACCACATATAAGCAGCACAGTGATTTTACTAAGTATAATTCATAATTCAGCTCAGGTTTGTAAAGTTTCAGGCACTCGAGAGTTTGTTTGAGAGACATGTTTAAGGGTTTGTTTGCTGACATGCTGAGATGGAAGTGTTCTAAGTGCTACTTAGGTAGTCAACTAGATAGTCTCCCTACATACTGTATTACTGATGATGGACTAGGGACACTACTAAGGAGTTAGTGATCCAATTTGAACACAACCATGTTTCCAGCATGGAAGCTTTTGCAGCATGCTGCTTGGATTACATACATGGCGAAAATAAATTGTCAAGGAAGAACTCCGAAAACAATCGGAATAACAAATTTATTAAGACGTTTAAAACAGCATCACCCCACTGAATACGCAGAGTTTGGCAAAACAAACAAAATCAAAGAGGCTGTTGCTAAAGCTAGCGAGAGCGCAGAGCCAAGCAGAAACCAACAGCCCTGCTATCTTTTTTTTTTAACGGAGCACTCAGTGAATGTACATTATATTATGTTACATTATATTATATTTACTCCTGATCTTAGAGTAACTTACAAACCTATATAAAAGCCCTTTGTCCCAGCCAACCCCCAACTCAAAAGCAATGTGATATACCATTTGAATACTGTGATACAAATTTTTGCTCATACTGCCCACCATATACATATATACAGACATTGGTGCTTGAAAGTTTGTGAACCCAATACAATTTTCTATATTTCTGCATAAATATGACCTAAAACATCATCAGATTTACACACAAGTCCTCAAAGTAGATAAAGAGAACCCAGTTAAACAAATGAGACACAAATATTATACTTGGTCATTTATTTATTGAGGAAAATGATCCAATATTACATATTAGTGAGTGGCAAAAGTATGTGAACCTCTAGGATTAGCAGTTAATTTAAAGATGAAATTAGAGTCAGGTGTTTTCAATCAGTGAGATGACAATCAGGTGTGAGTGGGCACCCTGTTTTATTTAAAGAACAGGGATCTATCAAAGTCTGCTCTTCACAACATGTCTGTGGAAGTGTATCATGGCACTTACAAAGGAGATTTCTGAGGAGCTCAGAAAAAGAGTGGTTGATGCTCATCAGGCTGGAAAAGGTTACAAAACCATCTCTAAAGAGTTCAGACTCCACCAATCCACAGTCAGACCGATTGTGTTACAAAAATAAGAAATTCAAGACCATTATCACTATCCCCAGGAGTGGTCGACCAAACACAGATCACTCCAAGAAATACAGAAAATTCTAAAGGGTCACAAAACCTTCAAAGCACCACTGTATCACCACACACTGTTGTCTATATAGATATATATAGATAGTAATATATATATAGATATATTATATATATCTATATTATATATATCTTATAAAACCAAACCAATTAGGAGTCTGTGTGATGCCACGACCCAAGGCTGGAAGGCATGCCAGGACTCTCCCCAGGGTGGCTCGAGAAATGCTTGCTTGCATATAACTTTATATTTCATCTACAATTTACTCAGTCCTCTTCGAAACAACTTATTCCTAATGAGGGGGGCGGTTTGGCAAAAGCCAATCAAATTACTTCTCGGAAATGTGTGTCAACCATCGCAGGCCATACCACACTCAGTCACTTATTTAAACTCCCACACTGGAAAAATAATTGTTACCCAGGCCATATACTGCCATGATGTGGGTGGTGAGAGAGAGACAACGGGAAGCACCTGGAGGAAATAATGAGGACATAGGAAGTCATAACAAACCTAAGACAGCAACAGTGCACGGTATCAAACCTAGGTCCTGGGGTTAATAAGAATAATGACGTTCGGGACCACAGCGTGCGTGCCGCAATACCTATAGCCAACGGTTGTGGACACCTAAGAATTACATCCATAACATGGTTATTTGTTTAGAGTTTGTCACCATGTTACAGCAGCTTCCACTCTTTGGGATTTTGGCCATGAATCACGGGTGGAATTCGACTCATCTCAAACTGTCAGAGTCCAAATCCTTTATTTGAGGCTAGTTTTAGGAGAGCTGGGCGAAAGTATTGGTAAATTGTTTGGAAGTTGAAAACCTATGAAAAGGTAATATGTGAGTCAGGTGAAAAATGGTAAACCCAACTCAAAAACGTAGTATTGTTTGTCTATGATGACTTACACACCACCTTCAGATTCTGAACATCGAAAGCCAGTGACGTGTGGCTGAAATAACACAATTAAATCAACCAAAACTTTTGGTCAAACAGCATAATTATTTACACACAATTTTGGTCATATCATAAAATTTTGAACAAGTAAAAAGTAAAATCGCGGTAAAACTTACCTGTGATGGCAATATTAGGGTCTTGACTTGTCACATGTTTTGTTTTCCAACTGCTCATTATCGCTACAACACTTATACAAAGTCACAGTCTAAGCCGGTTCATAAAAATTACACCAAAAAAACATGTCCTGTTTTGCCTCGGGGTTTATAGTTTCTTTGTAAACTGACTGACCTGGATTTAGAATATATTTTAGTTATTTTAGTCTCTTTTTAGTGTTATGAAACTTAGAAATTGATGCTTCCTTCTGTAACCTATAAGCATACGATCATACAAGACCAAAAACTAATTTTCACTCACCCCTCACACTGAGCAACATGGAAAAGTCAAGATGAGCTTTGCTAAGTTGCTTAAGAGCTGGAACTCTGTTTTCTCATCTAAAATAACAGCCTGTGTAATGACTCCTTTACTGAAAGTTCAGCCAAATGTAATAAGCAGACAGTACTGGAAAAGAAAGAATTCAATAACAGAACTGATATCTGGGTGATTTTCAAAGCATTAAACATTAAAAAGGAAACACAAGACAGGCACACAAATACAGTTTGTACCATTTTAATAAGGAAGACCAATAACCTATGAATAATTCACTATTCATATACAAAATAAATCAGTGTTATGTGGGTTCCTTTAACAAAATAAACACACACAAAGTACCCACAATAGTTTTGGCTGATCACTCCTATGATCTAAATCCATATATAACACTAGTATAAAAAAAGCTGTATTGATTTGGCTTGCTTTTATAATAATTTTATTAGTAGTAGCATTATTACTACTACTTTTCATCTGCTTTATTGTAATTGGTGTTGTCATCACGTATTATTATTATTATTATTATTATTATTAGCAGTAGTAGTATCAGTATTGTAGTTGCTGTGAAATTACTGCTATTACTATTATCACTGTTGCTATTATCACAATGCATTTTAATAACCAAAGCCATATTTGGAGCTTAACTAAGCATATTCTTTCTGCTGAGAGAAATGGAAAGGCACTGCCATGTTTACAAATAAAGCTTAATATCGAATGCACTCAAGTACTGCAGAAAATCACCTCAGAGGCTGTTTTCAATTGTTAACTATCGGCTTCGAGCCTGAGGTTCTATCTGATCAAAAGGCAACATTTTCCCACATGCTGATGGATGTTTTCAAATCCACTAGTGATTAAATCTGCATTCCCCCCATTACTTCAGACTATTTATGCCTTGAGGAAACTATTTCAAAGGCTTAAAACAGATCCCGATTGACCACTATGATCAAATGGAAAGGAATCCATACAAAATGGAGAGTTAATTAAAATGAACTGCCTAAAATCACTATGGAACTCATCAAGATGTACTTACACGGCTTATGTATTTACACACTAGATGTACACGTGTTGTAATTAGAACTGTGCGTTCTACTCTTTGCCATGTGCTACTGGCTAAACATCACTGCATGAATTAAAACAACAAGATCGATATTTGTATTATCAAGCCATAGTCACACCAACTAACAAAGCTCCACAAAGCATTTTTAACCATTGGTCATGTCAGTGTTTCAGATGCAATACTGAAAATCTCTATTTATCTTCATTATCCAAGTTAATAATCCATAAATCATGTGCTGTTTATATTGAAATGACAAAGGAGGCGAAATTCTGTTATAATACCGGGCATTCATTCCAAGCTGTCTGAGCTGTTTGAGGGCGATACTCATTATTGATCCAAAGATTTAAATGTCCATACTACGTCATACGTCATTAACTAATCCCCGACTGGAAGCTTTCAAACAGAGCCTGATGTGTTTGCGATTTAAGAGCAAGCTGCATTTAGCTTCATAAGCTAATAAGCCATGCATTAATTCTCTCCTGTTTCGCATTCTGCCACATTCTCCACACCCGTTTCATTACAGGTTGTGACAAAAAGACCTTGAGGGAGCAGCTGTGAGTACTGGAAGATTTACAATGACTCAGTCAATAACAGAGTTTCACCTGAAGGCTACAGATTTCAATAGCATCAGAAGTGTGGGAATGTGAGTGCATGTACATTAGTCTCTGCTAGAAGCGCTGAGGTGATGATGAAGTGCTTCCCACTGCCGAAAATACAGCTGTGGTGTAGTGCTTGTGACACCGCAGGATGGGTAGGGTGGGGGTCTGACTGGGTGATGTGGGAGGGATGTCAAACACATGTCAGGTAGAGTGTGATATGATGTAATATCAAATATTAATTAAATACATTCAAAGATTTTAAATGTTACAAATGCACTTAAGTGGCTGCTATTATACTCAAGGGAATCAAAGTCATTTTGTACTGCTTTAAATACTGTTCCAATTTATTAGGAGCTTTCTTTAACAGCTGATTTAAAAGGGCGTATAACGCAATAGTAGATTACTGTCAACATTATATTGGTGTCACCCAAAATCTGTCGTTTCAGATCATTCAAAATGATGGATGATTTCAAAAACGTATGACATGTCTGCAAAAGCTCGGCTGTCAGAAGTAAAATCATGGAGAAAGCAGAATAAGAGCGCCACTTTTCAGTTGAAAACTAAAACAATTCAACACCATTTCAACTCTACTGCCACCTCTGGCCTTTAAACTACATTAATCTGTCGAATTTACAATAACATTTTGTTAAGAAGTTGAACTTGCTGAGTTATTCTCATATGACTTTTTCGAGCCACCAGAACTTCATAATCAAGCGACAGTAAACAATATGGACATTCCCAAGAAAGATCCAAAAATAGGATTCAAAAACAAGAGTAAAACAATCAAAATGTTCATATAACACTCTAAAAATGATTTCTGCACGATTTCCCTTCATCCCTAAAATGCCTTCAATGCATTTCTCATGAAACGGTTTTGCTGACTCAAAATAAAGCTGTAAATGACATAGCATTCGCGGCGCCAACTCACCTGTTTTTCGCATCTTTAATAATCATTTTTCGTCTGTGTCACTTGTTTAGAAAGGAACTGAAAAATCCAGTTGAGGTATTTTATGGTTTTAATCAGCTATCAACTAGTATTTAAAAACACTTCATTACTCTTTGGTTGTTCTTTATCATCACAAAAGTAAATGATCCAGGAACACACTTCCACATAACAGAAAAATTCAACTGCACAAAGACATTCATAGAGATGTTAATATCAATTAATGATATTTTCGTGTCAATCATTACATCATGCCTTTTTTTTAATGTATACATTTAATGTCTCATTTTTTTTAAACCCGCTGTGCAGGATATGAAGGTTACAACATTCGTCGTCTCACCAGCTCATCAGTATGCAAGCGAATAATGAAACATTGCCTCTGCATAATTAAGACAATGGGGTAAGCATTAAAAGAAAAGTAATTACAAAAAACTGATCCGTATTACGCCGACGCTACATACACAAGACAAATGAACCCTGCGTCTTAAAATGAAATTACCAGATGGATTATGCAGACGCGGGATAATGACTTCAGCTCTATAATTAACAGGAGTCTTTGCGGGTCTCCAAGAATCGGACACTGCAAAAGACGAAGCTAGCACGGCGCAAGCGAAAATGACAGCCCCGGTTAGTCCGTACGACAAGAAATCCTCTCGCATCAGCCTGAAGCCTGTGAGCCGGCAGAAGAAGTTACAATTCAGGTAGCCAAACATGTTCTTCTGTCAAAGATGAGCTGAGGGGCGCTGGACGTTTCAGCCTGTAACGCTGCCTCAGAAACACCAGTGCACCGGCTGACGATACCCCAAAGAGTGTAGGTGAATCCTGCATCTTCACTGCCCGTCCAGGCATGATTGCACTTCTAATTACAGGGAAAATAGCTCCACATGGGCCAGCTTGGCACGGGTCTTAAAAAAGTGATTGGGATCCGGTTATTTAAAGAAAGAGGCCTTGTGCGCACCAAAAAACGAGCAATAAAAACATGGCTTTTCCAGGATGGCACCATGGCAGGAAGAATCGCTTTTTCTGCCCCATCACATACGGTCTGTCCGCATTGTCTCTGCAAACAGTGTGTCATATTAAGCAAAGATCAAATATGCAAAAGAGCCGCTCGCTTCCAATAAGCCAGCTGGTACAAAAGACGACAAGGCAGAAGTACGAGATGGCAAGTCGTGCCCAGGTTCCGTCGCTCCTGAAGCCCGAGTGTTGGTCAGGGTGGCACGTTGGCACGTTCCCAGACGCTGGAAGAGTCTGCGCTCAGAGTATACACACACACACACACACATGCCTTTACATTTTCCCTTGAAGCTGGCTCTCTCTCCACCCTCCCTCTCACTCTCCTCCTCTCTTTAGCCCAAGCCGCAATAGTAAGTCAACACCAGCGCTGGCGCCGAGAAGAAAACGATGCCCACTCTCCCGAAGGGTACACGCACTGAGCCAAGCGGGCAAAGACGACAGGAAGCTTAAACCTCCCCCCAGACTGAACAGGAGGAGGGGGGGGAAGTTAACTGCATTTAAATTAGCAACCCCAATTTCGCTTTTGTGTTGGTGTCAATTAATTTGTCTTGCCATTGTTTTCGGAAATTTTGCCTCTGCCCCAGCGCCTCTGAAGAGAATAAATTAAGTGCCCCTTTTTTTCCTGCCTACCCCTCCTCCTGGCCCATGCTTCCATGTCCCTCAACAGTCAGGCTTTGCCAGCCTTCAACGGGACACGTGCACCAAGCGTTGAGGTGAATGGTCTACGCTGGTATTAGTACAAGAAGGGCGCGTGCCAACCGTGCCAGCCTGAAGAGGAGGATGAAGTAAAAGAACAGAGCGCAGAAAAACCCCAAAATCCGTCTTTGCAAGTTATGGGAACACTCCGAGACAGACGCAGGCACTCATAAATTATATGCTTCATTTGCATATTCCTGGCATAAGACATTATGCAAATAGTAGCACATTTGCATAATGGATTCCTCTTGTTGCCTTAGTCGCCTCGTGCTTCTTTTTTCCGTTTAATAATGGAAAATACTAAAGAGAAAGTGCGACGAATAGCGCAATGAACCACACAGATTCTTCTACCAGGACCCCAAACACTGCGCTGCCACTGCCAGGATTCAAAGTCCACGCCTCAAAGCAGGTACAGCAAAAGAGCTAAGATAAGAAAAGATATTTTAGCCAAATTTTTTATACTTACTCACTCACTTTACAAACCATGCCCTGCATATTGAACAAGATAAGAGGAGATACGATGCCATTTACGTGCGAGATCGCAGCTCTCACTCGTAACGATTCGTAATTTTTCCATTTGTGAATGACGGACTAATTAATGGCAATGAGCAGAGTCCGTCCGGGAGGGGCTCGGATGTTATTAAATAATTAAAAGCGGCTCTGCGTCCTGTTTTTAACAAGCACTAAGACTGGCGAACACAAAGCTGGAACGCAGCGTGCCCGTGACAAATGCTACATGAAATATGAGCAATCCTATAATTCAAGCTAATTCACCGGATGGTTTCAAGCAAGCGCTAATTACCGAAGACGAAGATAATTAGAGCAAAAGTATACGCGGCGTCCTTGCAGGCGCTGCATATCCAGGCACGGACGTACCAAAGAAAACCTGAAATAAGAGGAAAAGGTCAAACAAATGGGTAAATCAAGCCCAAACGAGTGTCAGTAAGAGTAGGCAATAAGAAAGAGTGGTGCAAGAATGCAAGAAAACAAATGAGGGAACGGAAAGGAGATGATGGGAGGGAGACCAATAGATACAAAACACACAGTGTGGGAGGTGGTAACAAGGAGGACTTTTGATTATTCATAACATAAACACCATTGCAACATCTTGCACCGACATAACATATCCCTCTGTGCCAAACATCTATGGCTATCAGTATTAGCCCAGTTACCGAATACAGGTGCACACATCACTCCTCTACTACCACATGGACTCTGGCAGGAGAAATTTCTGCCACTCTGCCAGCCTCAGCATGGAAAGCTGAACAAGAGGGTGATGCCAGGCGACAGCAAAAGGGAATCATGACAGAGCGGGTGGCATAGGGATCCGGTCTAAAAGACGTTACTAGAATGTACAGTTTGGCTTTTGGAATAAATTAACCCATACGTTAATTTATGTCAAGCTTATAAAACAAAAAGGGTGGGTGCAGGGTGGGGGGGGTGGTGATTAGAAGATGAGCTGAAAATAGCAGAGGGGAGGGTCCAAAAATGAAGGAGAGAGAAAGAGGGAGGAAAGGGGGTGGGCAAGCAAGAGAAACAAGCTGCAAATGCGGATGATGGCAGGAAAAAGCTGGCACAATGCCATCCATTCAGCGCCAAGCCAGACTGTTTTCGGGAGCAGACGGTAGGCGGGTAAACGTTCCGAAAAATACACACACGAGAAAAAAAACGACAACAAAAAAATCCACACCAAAGGACGTGCACCATTTGGCTCAAACCGACAAAAGGGCAAGTCTAAGTAACTGATATACTGACAAAATGATTCGCCAGGCTTGATCACTAAGGAACATCAGAAGTGTACACCAGAACTGAAGTACTGCTACAAGGCAAGAAGGACCGCCCGGCCTTGCAGTAGGATGGAAGGCGATGCCATGGTTACGGACGCTAACCTCTAAAACAAAGTCTTCAACTGGACCGTGGTGCGAAGACCACAAGACCGTAGGGGAGAGTGAAGGTGGGTAAAGTTGCTGTGGTGGCGTTGTCCTGACAGTGGCAGTGGGGTGGGACGAAAGGAAGCACCTCCCTCCATCATCGTCTCTCAGCGCGATGCCAGCTAGCCAGTAGACACCATGCCAACATCCGTGTTGGCAGCTGTGGAGCAGCTGCTGCAGACCGGGCGGCTTTGTGCGCCATCTTTTCCAGAGACTTGGCCGTTTGGTTTCGCGGCGACGCTTTATTTTAAGAGATGCCATGGCACGGCGCCAACACAAACGCCTATGTCGACTGAACCGGATGGCAGGAGAACCACGGTGCATCTGTCACAGAAAGATGGAAGAGCTTTGGGGATGCTAAACGAAGACCAAGGGAAAACATGGCAAACGCGGGTCGGCGTCGCGGGACGGGAGTTGGTAAAGATGAGGAGGACGAAGAACAAAAGTATGGCGTCGTCACCTAATTAAACAGACAAGTTTGTGCCGGTAATTAGCGCGCACGACTTAATGAAAGGGGAAAAAAAAAACTGCAGACAAAACAAAAGCGAAGAGCCGTTGCCTTAGAAGAGGAGGGTTTTGAAGCGGGTTCCTTTTTTTGTGCCAACCCCCTCCTTTCCTTGAACCACACAAAACTACCACTTCTTGACAAGCCACCTGCCAGCCACGGCGGTGGGGAATATCCACCGTGGGCATTGCTGCTGCAGAAGCTGCCAATCTGCCAATCGCTTGCTTGCAGCACGAGAGGAGGGACCAAGAAAGGACCTGAGGGACTGTGCCAAGGGCAAGAGCAGCTGTTTACAAAAGCCACAAAAAAGGGAAAGGAAGAATTGGCAAACACGGCGATGCATACTAATGAACCGCCACATAAAATAATAATCACGTCGACGGACGGGGATTCATTTACGCGGTTCTTAACGAAGCGTTAATTACCCTCGTTTCGTTTTAGAAATCGGCTTTAATTTGATTTCTGCAGATTTCGACCGCTCCGAATCAACTTTCTGAATGGAGGAAGAAAGAAGACACAAAACTGAACGCACGAAACTCTACCTTAGCGGCAAGCAAAGCTATGACAGAAAGGTAGGCAGGCAGGCAGGCAAAGCAAGCAGGCGTGTGTGTGATTTATCTACATTCACAGCAATCACCAGGGAGATGAATGGCTCAGACTGTAGACTCTGGACACTGTCAAGCAGCATGGGAAATCGAGGGGGATGGCACAACAGCTGAGATAACAGCTGAGCAAGAACTTGGTGGTGGGGGCACAGAAGGCAGAGGGACAAGCACAGCCACAATGCCAGACACTTAGTGGAGGCGGAACCTGCTTCTCAACCTGCCTGTAACTCCGCCAAACCAAGAAGGGGGGCTGTGGGAACATTTTCGGCGTCCCAATTTTGCACCCCCTGCCTTTGCCACCCAACGAAGAAACTACCAAACTCTTGTCGCTGCAGTTGCTTTTTTAAGGGGTTTGCGGTCAGACACAGACGCAGTACCCACCGTTCCTGTGCACTTGGTGCCTTTTGAGTTTGGGGAGCGCTTGCGTGGTCCCCAAAGGGCTACAGGCACGGGGCACGATGCCAAGGATGGGCGCCGCCGGAACAAGACAGATCGAATCGTGTCATCAAATTCATTTTGTTAAAACGTGTCGCAACAATTAAAACAGGAATTAGCGCGGGGGTGGACTGTCATCGCGCTAATCACGAGTGGATACACCAAACTTTTTCCTCACAGTTCTTCTTCTTATTGGATTTTCGCTGGATGTGGGGCATGGCTGTGGTGGAATATGAATAATTGAAGAAATCATCCAAAGGGAGGGATTATAAGATCTTCGTGCTTCCTACACTGCCTTGGCATAACCTTCAAAATGACACAGCCAAGGCTGCCACCAGGATGTTATGGGCTATTGATGGCATCTTTTGGGGTATCCAGACCACAACTGCGCATTTCGCAGTTTTACGCGCATCCGTTAATTGCTTTAATTCGCCATGTTTTCATGGTTTGCGCTTCTTCTTCTTCTTTTTCTTTTTCTTACGTGGAATGTATGTGGAAATTATAACCTTTTGGAGCTAATGAGCTTTCAAGGATCTACCCATTTTAATTCCCCTAGGATGTTAATTGCGCCCCGTCTTCATTATGCAAATGGATTACAAAAAGAAGAGAAAAAAAAATTATTCCTGGAAGGGACAATGAGAAGGGGGAGGAAGGGGGAGACAGGAAGAAAGGAAAGAGAGAACATTTTTCTTTCCCTTTCTAGAAGCCAGCATTCAAAAAATAAGACACTGTGCGCAAACAAGCCGTGAAAAGCCACAGCAATGCTTGGCAATGCTAGTCTGTTCCAAGTCCTCCCCTGGAAAACCTTGTCTTTTTTCTCTTTTCCTGCTCACTGCAGACACATCCTTCAAATGCCAAGGATCACAGCTTGAACTGTATGTGGATCTTGCAAAACACGAGCAAGAGAAACCCTGCCTGGAATTTAATTTCTTTCGATTGGATATTACCTCCGTTATTAAAATGACGAGACTTCGGGTGTTATTAGTGTTGAAATTTGATACACTGGAGTCGTTGGCGGGCAAAGCGGAACGGAGAAAAGACAACATAAGAGACTGTGGAAGGGGACCGGCTAATGTCCTCCGTACTTAATCATCGTACAGCAGAATGGTTTTATGCATATTTCATTTGCATATCATTAAATTGCTGAGGCACACTGGCAACTGCCAGTGGAGAGCAGGGAAGTGAAAAAAGGAAAGAGCTACACGTTTCGCGATGGCAATCTTCAAAGCTTCTGCTTTCCAGCAATTCATTTTAATTCAGCGTTAATTAAAAAAAAAAAAAAAACAGTGGGTGCACTCAACCTTTCAAACACGGATTAATTGTGCGTCTTTCAATCCGAGGAGCAAGAAGACTTGCAGTTGTGTAATTTATGTGGATTATCATATATTAATGGAATTATCTGAATATAGAAGATTTTTTCAAGACGAGGAATACATTTATTTTTTGATTTAACATTTGAAACAACTGTACTTTGGATTATGCAGATGTTGTGTACATGCAAAGTTAAGCGTGCGGGCACAAGCGGAGTCTGGCACCAAGGTGGCAGGATACGAGGTGCAGGAAGTTAGGAGCGGGTAAAGCGGGGTGTGGGGTGAAGCGTGGGAATCGCCAGGGGCATTCTGTCACAGGTCTTGGCTTTGTTTTCCCATGAGGAAAGTTAAAACAAATACTCGTCTAGCCACACTCAATTGCTTGCCTGGTATATGAAGCATATTGTCTGCATAATTGACGCACAAATTAGTGCGCCTGTCTGGACCGTTGTTAGCCATAGAAAAATATTAGAAGTGATTCATTTTTGGATTCTAATTCAACAGTGCCCGTTACCTCCCCCTTCCTCTGTCTGGCACACTGTCCTTTTTAAAGCAACACAAGAGGAGCATTGTTGGCTTTAAAGACACACAAAAATAGAGAATACAATCGGGCGCTAATTATACAGATGATGGCCAGGCACACCGCCTTCAGGCACTAATTATTAGGCTAGAGAAATTAAAGAAATGTGACAGAAATGGAAGGAACACACAAAAAACAAAAAACATTTACTACTTCAACCATTTTCTAAACCACAAACTGCATGTATTAGGTATAGTAAATAAAACCACATGGCACAAGAAATACAAAACTAAAGGGAAAAAGTAAGTATAATTTTAAAATTTACAATTTATATTACTTTTCAATTTCAAAATCATCATATTTGGCCAGAAAGAGAATTAGCATCAGAAAGAAGCAAATATATTGTAATTCAATCAAAAAAAAATCCTATACTGTACACTGATAATATTCATAATGGCACCCAGGTTCTTTGCATCCATCACGTGCCAAATGCCTCACGCTGCCGATTTAACAAACGAAAAAGGCATGGGGGCAGAGATGCACAATTAGCCATGTTTATGAATGCCGTAATGAGAGCTGCAGGGCGAAGGGGTGGCAGGTTGGCGCGCACTGGGTATCCGCCTGGCGCTTTGGAGCCCTGATTCATGCAGATGTCGCTGTAGTTCTTTGGAAAACGCTTGCTTGAGCTAGAGAGGGAGGGGGGCTAACGAAGCACTCGTTTGGCACCACGCAAACCTCAACCATATGGTTTGGAGACGCACACTGGAAAAGTCACGGGCGTCGGAGAGGTCATAATTAACAATATTAGTTTATGCTAATTCCACAAACTGTAGAGGTGCGCATGAAAAAAAACAGCGAAATAAAAATGCAAATAACGCCATTCACAGACAGGGAAGGTTAGGCGAAACTGACAAGGCGTCTGCATTCTGCAGCGTGTGTCACGTGGAACATTATGCAAAGTGGTGACATTAATATGCATAGAGAGCTGCTTTGTTATTCACCCATGTGCTAAAGCAATATTGCTTGGACGTAGCAGACAATACGCTACAGTTGGGGAATGTTATCACTCCGTATGTAAACACAGCCCTTCCTAGCCACTTCTTTAGCCACTTTCAGAATGGTTAATTAGCGTTCATATCCCTAGAGCTCCACTTGCAAAGGACTGGACTGGATATTAACCTTCTGGGCCCCAAGCCAGTTCTTAGTGTTTTCCACCTCATTTATGACCCGTTTATGACTTTATTACATAAGCATTGAACGTCCATGAATTCATTAGAACATACACAAAAGGAAAGTGACGCCCATGAAGCTCAGTGGTTGAATATACCGCGTACTACAAAACTTCACCCCTCATTCAGAGCTCTGAAGCGGTATCATCAGGTGTGATGTTTCTACAGATAAATAAAATCAGATGAAGCACTAAATCACTTCTCAAACCAATCCATGAAAAACATGAAACTCAGACGTAGCCATGCTAACTGGATCACCCTACAGGCCACAATTCATGCATTTGGCATTAATTAAAAGTGGACGCACTGAATGGATGGCCACTCACCCAAGGTTTGATGTATCAAAGAAACTACACAAACAGGGAGACTGGCTGCCTGGGGAGACATACCTTTAGGATATCACCAGCAGCTGGCAAATGCAGGATGGAGTGCTTAACTGTTTCTCCTCTACGACTCACTCAGTGTTCTGTTCAAGACACTTGACCTTGTTAACATCCCAAATGACTGCCAGGTTGCCCACCTCTACCGTAGCTGACATCAATCTGAGCTTGGGAAAACTGCCTACAAGGGACCGGTGTGCCACACAGGGCCATTCTATAAGATGTCAGTAACAGCTACTAATGTCTATAATGTGAAAAATGGTTTCTGGCATTGCAGGCGACCTACAATGAAGTTTTAGCTCATTGATCTTTGTAAATTTCTTGCAACATGTTTGTTCAGGAAACTTTGTTCTATCAATGCAATCTGGTTAAGCAGTAAGTTTTTTTATATTTTTTTGTGTCTTAAAGTACAGTTTTGGGCTCCTTGGTAAAGTGTCAAGGTTGTACTGGACACTTGAACTGTCACTGTGACACTTTCATAGGTTTCCACCTCCCAATAGGTCAGTTTGGCGACTTTCTTCTTAGAAATACAAAATAGATGGTCAACTGTAATGGAAAACTGAACTCCATCAGACACCTATGAGATGAATTGGAATGCCAACTGTAAGACGTGTTAATCCTCTGCAACTCAAAGACATTTACTCAAGTTTAAGAAAGGTTGTAAACTTGGATTAACCTGGACTTGAGATTTACTTTTTCCCACTCGTGAAAATCGGCCTGATTTTCTTCCAGGTCAAAATAATAAACATTACACAGTCTAGAGAAAGCTACACTCACCAGCCACTTTATTAAGTACACATGTTCAATTGCTTGCTACCGCAAATATCTAATCAGCCCGTCATATGGCATATCAACAAGGTCAGGATGATCTGCTGAAGGTCAAACTGAGCATCAGAATGGGAAAGAAAGGCAATTAAAGACGTTGAACATGGTATGGTTGTTGGTACTAGATGAGCTGGTCTGAGCATTTCAGAAACTCATGATCTACTGGGATTTTCACACACAGCTATCTCTAGGGATTATAAAGGATGGTCCAAAAATGAGAACTATCCAAATATCTGGGCAAAAATGCCTTGATGATGTCAAAGGTAAGAGGAAAATGGTCAGACAGGTTCAATGTGACAGAAAGGCGACGGTAACCCAAATAAGCGAGGTACGCAGAAGCCACAACATGTCAAACCTCAAAGCAAAGGGGCAACAGCAGCAAAAGACCACACCGGGTGCCACTCCTGTCAGCTAAGAACCGGCAACTGAGGCCTCAATTTACACGGGCTCAAGTGGAATAGAGAACGTTGGAATGTTGCCTGGTCTGGTGAGTCTCGATACCTGCTGTGCTATTCGGATGGTAGGGTCAGAATTTGGCGTAACCAACAAGAAAGCATGAATCCATCCTGCCTGGCTTAGGGGGTTTAATGGTGTGAGGATATTTTTCTTGGCACACTTTGGGCAACAATACAAACCGAGCATCATTTCAACGTCACAGCACTGCTGACCATGAGTATTGTTGCTGACCATGGCCATCCCCTTATGTCCACAGTGTACCATCTTCTGATTGCTCCTTCCAGCCAAACTGGTTTCATGAATATGAGGAGTTCACTGTAATCAAATGGCCTCCACAGACACCAGATCTCAAACCAACAGAGCATCACTGAGATGTGGTGGAATGGGAGATTTGCATCCTGGATGTAAAAAGGGGGTCCAACCCAGTATTACCAAAGTACCAAATAAAGTGGCTGATGAGTGTATATAAAGCATTGAACCTAGAAAATTTCCAGTAGCTCCTGACAAAGCTTGCACAACAGCAAGAAGGTATTTTAGACAATTCCAGGATTTTTTCATGAACCTCCCTCTTTAGACCCTGCCCTAGTTAACGCTAGCCATTCCAAAACCATTCTGTTGCTGTGTCTTATTGCATCGTAAGACGTCTGGTTAAGCTTCAGATCCGGTGGTGACACCAACACACCTTCAGAGAAAAACTCATTTAACAAACAATTCTCACTAATAAAACTTTATTGCTTAGTGCACAAGCTGACTTGGTTATTAACAAATGCAACAGAGCAAAACGAGCATCATATGGCACAACTCCAAAAGTTTAGTGGTGTGTTAAACTGTAATGGTGCATAAAAATGTGCAAAATCAATTATATGTTCCACAAACAGGACACAATATGTGAACTTGTTATAGCTCATCGTTCAAAAGAAGAGAGTGAAATTCAGAGCTGGTGCCACCGTTGCATTTTCTATTCCTGTGAAACTGAGACTACAAGCCATATTGACCCGAGTATTTATGAATGTAAAGGCCGCTCCCGCGAGAGATTTGTGCCAGATCGTAGCTGAAAATGCTGGAAGCATAACTTAATATCTGTAGTTGTGAGCATAAAATGCTGGAAGCATAAAAGCTAATAACGTTATCAAGTCCTGACCACCCAAGGAAGCTTTGCTCTGTGGAGATTTTTTAAAACTTTATTTCTTAGGTTGTAAAGTGATTTAGTACTCATTCAATTAGACGCTATATTCAATGTTTCTGGCATAAATATATTCATACAGAGTTGAACTGGTTAACCGGTAAGGATTGTTTTTATGGCCAATGCCGATATTTAGAGAGCAGGGTGACCGATGGCTAATATATAATGCAGATATCATTTGTTTGTATTTTTTGCAACTGATGAAACTATTAACAATAAATGAAACAAAATTGCTGAACTTAAATGAACATTTATGTTTTAAATGTGGTGGCCTAGCGGGTAAGGTCCAGAGTTCAAATCACACCTCTGCCAAGCTGCCACTGTTGGGTCCTTGAGCAAGACCCTTAACCCACAAATGCTTGGATTGTAAGACTGTACCAATTGTAAGTCGCTCTGGATAAGGGCATCTGCTAAATGCTGTAAATGTAAATGTAAATGCAGTGCTTCCAGGCTGTCTTGCTTTATAAATACAAAAAATAATGAAAAGTCTTAACAAAAACATGTACCGGTAATACCAGATGGGTAAATACTTGCCAAAAATAAACATTGTTAGAGCAGTGCACATGGTAGCAGCATCTTTTTGGTTTTAATCCAGTTAAGAGCAGCAGGCTGTAATGCTGGAAACCAAGTTTTCATCTTCTCATAAATGGACCCACCCTCAATGACTGTTCTCTCAGCATCTCTTTGTTTTCAGTCCCAGTTTATGAGCTGCAAGTTCTAATGCAGGAAGCAAAGTTCCTCTGCATTTTCTCCACTATTTTTGAATATCGGCCTTGTCAGCACAAATATTTCAGCCGATCCCGATTATCTGAAAACGGCATTAACCAGCCTGATCAATCGACCTTTCACTACTATGGACCCCAACTCTACATGTTCCTGTGAAATTTGATAACATTTTTAATTTTCTTTGGTGATTGCAAGATGTTCAGGCCATCCATCACGCTTCAGGGTTAAGAAAGGATAAGATAAAACGTGCAGCGCCTATTCCCTCCTAACACAACTCCAAAAATATTGCCCCTAAACAGGATTTTTCTTACTTTCTATGAGAGAGTAAGCTAATTAACCATAAACTTACGTTTTTCATAACCTTTTCCTGGCCATCTTTAACAAGGGTGCTAAGAATTCCTGTGTATTTGGACAAAAGTTACAAACTCTGTCCAAAGAACACTGCATTTAAAGCAGTTTATCAGAATTCTCTTACGGACACATGAATAGAAATGTTAGCAAGTTCATATTTAACATTCCTTCAGCACTGAGCATGTGCTTTTTATAAAACGTCTGCAGATTCTCACTTCTAACGACAGCAGCAACAGCACTGCATATTCCAGGCAATCTGACTAATTATAGATTGATGAACATCCAAGTCTTTAAAAAGCTCTTCTAGCCTTTCAAGCCTGATGTACAGTAGTCATCCAACTGCTGTTCTAAGCTCCTCTAACATTGTTTTGATTGTAAATTGGTTCAAATGACCAGAAATTTCTTAAGAACACACACTTTGCAAGTCTGTTTTTGCTGTGCTCAGAGGTTTCCACACTTTTCCAGCCTGGATTGTGAAACAGTAAATGTGAAATGTGAAAAGTATAATGTTTGTTATTAGATATCAGTCTATTACTGTGATTCAGAAGATGACGAGATATTTTATGACTAATTAGTGCAGAACTCCAGGTCATTTCAATGGCTAACCATGTCCTGAGCCAGGCTTTAGTTTCAGTTTTCACAAGCATCTTTCCATGTCTACAGTGGGATGTACGTCTTCATTAAGTCAGATTTTATTAAAGCAGTTAAAAGAACTATATCTACATGAAACACAGTGCCTTTACTAAAGCATGATGCATCCAAAAGTCTAAAAACACAATTGCTTAGTAATTTTAGCAAAAGATCTCTTTTCTGCAAAGAAGTCTTTTCTGCAAAATGTCAAACTGTGGACAAACTGTGCAGTGCATCCCAGCCCTTGCCTCTTTGCCACAATAAAATCCCGTGCACGTGGACTTCTCGTAAGTGACCTTAAAGCACTGTCCTTTTTAGTGCTCACTGGGCTGCTCTAATGGGGAAACTGAGCAGGAAGAATCCAGTAGTAACAGCACCATGCCACATCTTTAACCATTGGCCATGCCTGGCCAGTAACTGGTTCTAGGTAATTCTCTCAGATTATTATTACAACCCTAAGTCAGCAAAAGTTAGGACGGCATGGAAATTGCAAAAAGAAAAAAATAAAATGGTGTCGTCTTACACTTCCTTTAATTTTAATTCATTGCAGATAGTATGAACCCGAGATGAGCTTATTTCATGATTTGTCTGGTCAACAGTCCATTTGTTAATAAACATCCCTGTACCACATTCCAATAACAGTTGGGACTGGGGCAACTTAGGGCTATCAATGAGGTTGTTAAAAAAAAACCTAAACCCTGATGTAATTTCAAGCATGTGATGTCAAGAGGTAATCGCAATCATGATTTTGCACAAAAACCGTATCCAGTCTGAGGAACAACGATGGGCAAATGATCTCCAGTTTGCCAACAAATGCGTGAGAAAATTTATGAAAATGTTCAAAAATAGTGTTCCTCAAAGAAATATTGGCAGGGATTTGCATATTTCTCCCTCTACAGTGCACCATATCATTAAACGATTAAAGGAATCTGGAGGAATTTCAGTGCATAAGGAGCAAGGGTGCAAGCCCAAACTGAAGACTCATGATCTCCGATCCCTCAGATGGCACTCAAACTTGATCAAACCTGCAGTCAAACTTTATCAAACCTTTATCAAGCACATAAAATTTTAGTGTGAAGACCATTCAGTATTCCAGACCTTTTTTGGAAGAAATGGAATGTGTGAAACGGACCAAAGACGAAAGGACCATCCAGACTGTTATCAGTAACAAGTCCAAAAGCCAGGCTTTGTCATGGTATGGGGTTGGGTCAGTGCCCTTAGCAAAGGTCATTTACACTTCTATGCTGGCAGCATTAATGCAGAAAAGTACATTGAGACTACAAGACGTCATCTTTTCCAGGGACGTCCAATGCAAAACCGCGGCATGGCATGCACATTAAAAAGGCATGAAGAGGGCACAGGTACTGGACTGGCCTGCCTGCAGACTTGACCTGTCCCCAGATAATGTGTGGAGATGTTTGAAATGAAAATGTGGCAATGACGACCCAGTACTGTTGCACATCTTAAGACGTGATTGCATAGAGAACGAGACAAAATAACACATGAAACACTAAATCGCTTGGTATCTTTTAAAAAATGCATTTTAAGAAGGACTGTCAAGATTACAAAGTGGTAGCTTTACCGCCCCAACCTTTTTGGAATGTGTTGAAGGCCTGACAAGCAGGAATGGATGTTTATTAACAAATGAAATGAAGTCAACCAGGAAAAACATGAAATATCTATTTTTAATTTGGAATAATTTTTGGGGGGTTTGGAGTAATAAACTGTCAAAGCCAAAAACAAGAAATAAAAATGATCATGCATATGCATAGCCAGCATCTGGTTAGCATTAAGTATAAAACTGCATCTTCCAAACCAGCCATAGTGATGTGATGTGTATCGTGGTCTGGAAGTGAGGATGTCCATGTCTAATGGTTGCTGCCTTCAGCTATTGTACAATGAGTGCTTCTGACATCTTATTTGAAGTATGGTAAACATTCCAGTGAATGAATCAAACTGGCGGTGCTAAGTGCTATCTTTGTTTTGGAACACTTCGTCGAAAATCTAGAGGTGCATTTGGCTCAGGGTAACAAAGACTAACACAGACGTATTAACATGCCAAAGGTGCCAGAGGAGCTTGAAGCTACTTGCATACCCATAAAATTATTTAAAACCTGTGTGAAAGGCCAATCAGATACAGAAGCGTATGACAAGAGAGGGTGTAAATTTGCAGCCTGGTGAGTGATTGTGCGTAACCGTGTTCACCCGATGGCTCCCACTAGGCTTGCACTGAGTAGCTAGCAGGGGAGCTATTACATGTGCATCTCTTTGACAGCTCACTCGCTTATTATCGTAGCAGGCAGCCTGTAGTTTCTATGATGCAATAGCACCATGGAGTACAAACCCACTTCTCCTCCTCGTGCTTGTTGCATGAGGAGACGCATCAGTGCCCTGTTGAACTGTCAGATCTTATTGGTCTCATTCAACTCAGGGCTCAGCTCCCAAACTGAGGGATGCAGGATTGAATCCTGTATTCATCTACTGCCTCATGTTTTTTGATATTACAAACTGAACCATTACTCAGCAAGCTCATTTTGAAGTCCTTTATCATTTTGTAAACATTAACTTTTTTTTAGACAAATATATGCTTAATTGTGTCACGATGTGCACAATAAACTAGGGGCTGGTCGCCTCACCAACTCCAGACTCCCATTTCCATGCCATCCGTTTCTCCACCTGTCGGGAGTTTTGCATGGTCATCTCTCGTGTCCATGGTTGGTTTACCACATACTACTAACTTCCATTTTCCTCCTCCCTCATTCCAAAGTTTGAGGAGTTTTCTCCTCTTCCAAGTTTCTCTGCTAGAGTTGGTTCTTCTCCCTCGCCTTGCGCTGCCTTTACACCCATTCACAATTGAGCTTGTTGTAGAAAACTACAAACTGTGGAAAGTTACTATGAAACATATAGTGGTGGCTTGAAAGTTTTTGTGAACCCTTAAAATTTTCCTATTTTCGTTCTGCACAAATATGACCTAAAACAACATCATATTTTCACACAGTCCTAAAAGTAAGCAGAAGAGAACCCAGTAACAAATGGAGACAACAATATTATACTTGGTCATTTTTTTATTGAGGAAAATGATCCATATTAACATATTGTGAGAGCAAAAGTATGTGAACCTTGCTTTCACAGTAACTGGTGTGGACCCCCCGTGCAGCAAAACTGCAGCTTAAACTTTTCCTGGTAGCTGTTGATCATTCCTGCACACCGACTTGGAGGAACTTTATCCATTCCCGGGACAGAACAGCTCAGGGGTCTGGGATGTTGGTGGGTTTCCTTTCCTCACATTAGCTGCTCGCTTCAGGTCCTTTCCACAACATTCCATTGGAGTCAGGTCAGGACTTTGACTTACCCATTCCAACCTTACCTTTATTCTTCTGTAACCATTCTTTGTAGAACTGCTTGTGTGCTTAGGGGTCTTTGCTTGCTGCATGACCCACCTTCTCTTGAGATTCAGTTTCAATGGACAGATTCCTGATATTTTCCTTTAGAATTCTCTGATAGAATGCCAGAATTCATTCCATTGTTTCCTCAAGGATGGCAAGCCGTCCTGCCCAGATGCGGCAAACAGGCCCAACCATGATACTACCGACCACCAATGTTTCACAGATGGGATAAGGTTCTTTTGCGGAATCAGTGTTTTCCTTTCTCCAAACATAACGCCTTTGGTCTCCTCTATCCACAAAACATCTTCCAATAGCCTTGGGCTTGTCCACGTGATCTTTTAGCAAACTGCATAGACGAGCAGCATGTTTGCTTTTTAAAAGAGAGCAGTGGGCTTTCCTCCTGCACCCCTGCCATGCACACCATTGTTGTTTCAGTGTTCTTCCTGATGGTGGCCTCGAACATTACATTAGCCAAAGTGAGAGAGGCCTTCAGTTGCTTAGAAGTTACCCTGGGTCCTTTGTGACCTCAACAACTATTACACACCCCTTAGCTCTTGGAGTGATCGTTGTTGGTCGACCACTCCTGGGATGGTAACAGTGGTCTTTTGAATTCCCGCCATTGTAAACATCTGTTCTGACTGTTGGCTTGGTGGATGTCTGAAATGTCTTTAAGAGATGGTTTTTGTACCTTTTCCACAGCCTGATAGCAGCAACAACCTCTTGTTTCTGAGGTCTCAAAATCTCCTTTGTCGTGCCATGAATACACTTACCACAAACGTGTGTTGTGAAGAGCAGACTTTGATAGATCCCTGTTCTTTAAATAAAACAGGGGGCCCACTCACACCTGATTGTCATCCCATTGATTGAAAACACCTGACTCTAATTTCACCTTCAAATTAACTGCTAATTCTAGAGGTTCACATATTTTTGCCACTCACTAATATGTAATACTCAATAAATAAATGACCAAGTATAATATTTTTGTCTCATTTGTTTAACTGGGTTCTCTTTATCTACTTTTAGGACTTGTGTGAAAATCTGATGATGTTTTAGGTCATGTTTATGCAGAAATATAGAAAATTCTAAAGGGTTCACAAACTTCAAGCACCACTGTAATTGCGATGATTTCATTCAATTGTGATTACCTTAAATAATTGTGATTAGACAATTACGTAATAACTGTGACAGCCCTAGCTGAATGTTTAATATCAGATTCCTGCCCTACAATCTCAAACCAAAACACTGTAAAACAGGAAGCGCCTGTACTCAGCAGGGCTTGTGCTTGGGAAATGACCAGTGAAGAGAGGGGCTAAATTTGTTGATTATTGTGACTGATGCTACAGCTAAGAACATCAACTACGTACTAAAGATAAAACAGATTCTCTTTAATATGCAAAAATGAATACAGGTATGTGACGTTTAACATCCGCATCACGTTATGTGAAACAGGCCATTGCCCGAACCGGATGCCGACCGGACATTACCACAGTCACATGGTAGTTTAGATACTTTGCACATTGTCTTTTATTACATGACAACAATATGAAAACATTTAGTACAGTACTATTCAATACAGTAATTCTCTGCATTTCATACAATTTGAAAAACTGTGTCGCGAGAGAACACTTGCTAGTTTTCTGTCATTCAGACTGGAATTAGACATCCAGTAGTGCTCATAATTTTACATAACCTGGCATAATTTGTAATTTTTTTGGCCTTTTTTCAGAGAATATGAATGATAATACAAATATATATAAATATATATATTATCGAACAATTGTGTTTGCCCTTTTGAAATCATAATGACAACAGAAACTACCCAAATAACCCTGGTCAAAAGTTTACATACCCTAGTTCTTATTACCGCGTATTGCCTCCTTTGACATCAATGACAGCTTGAAGTCTTTTGTGGTAGTTGTGGATGAGGTCCTTAATTTTCTCAGATGGTAAAGCCGCCCATTTGTCTTGGAAAAATGCCTCCAGTTCCTGTAAATGCTTGCACATTTGAGATCTCTCCAAAGTGGCTCAAGGATATTGAGGTTTTTCTGCTGTAGCCAATGACAGGTTGACTTGGCATTGTGTTTTGGATCATTGTCATGTTGGAACATCCAAGTGCGTCCCATGCACAGCTTCTGGGCTGATGAGTGCAAATTTTCCTCCAATATTTTCTGATAAAATGCTGATGATAAAAATTCATATTGTCATCAATTTTGACCAAGTTCTCTGTGCCTGTGTAGCTCACACATCCCCAAAACATCACTGACCCACCTCCGTATTTCACAGTAGGGGTGGTGTACTTTTCATCATAGGCCTTGTTGACTCCTCTCCAAATGTAGCGTTTATGGTTGTGGCCAAAAAGTTCAATTTTGGTCTCATCACTCCAATAATTTTGTTCCAGAAATATTGAGGTCTGTCTCTGTGCTGGCTGGCATGTTGTAAGCGGGCTACTTTGTGACATTGGAGTAGTAATGGCTTTCTTCTGGCGACTCGACCATGCGAACCATTTTTCTTCCACAGCCACACCACTTCTTTTCAGAGAGTCCTGTATGTCAGCTGACATTATTTGTGGGTTCTTTTTGCATCCGAACACATTTCCTGGCAGTTGCAGCTGAAATTTTTGTTGGTCTATCTACCTTTCTTGTTTTTTCAACAGAATCCCTCATTTTCCACTCTAAATGAGAAATCTAATTGGCATTCTAATTCCTTGGATATCTTTTCATATCCGTTCCTGTTTTCAACTATCTTCTCCCACAGATCCTTTGATAAGTCTGATCATTCTTTTGCTTTCCCCATGGCCTGTAATCCCCACCAACGTCCAGTTGGCAACACGGATGAAAACATGCAGGGTTTTGGTCAGGAGCCCCATAAACTCGCTGACTTTTATACACTAATTACAAAGCAAATAGACCAGAGGTGGAGGAGGGTTATTTTTAGCAGCATTTAAACCTGTGTGTTCAATTTGTTGTGCATGTTATAATGCCACAACCTTCAGGGTATGTAAACGTTTGATCAGGGTGATTTGGGTAGTTTCTGTTGTCATTGTGATTCACCAAACCACGAACCAGGAATAAAAACAGGTTTTTGTATTATCATTCATATTCTCTTAACAATTTGGCCAAAAAAATACACATTTCTGCCAGGGTAGGTCGACTTGTGAGCACAACTGGATATAAGACGGATCATAATTCTTAAGACCTCAGATGTGAAAGCGAACAAAACGTTCGCGCGGGTGGGGTTAAACAGTACTTACCTGTACATGTAATAACCAAAAGACCATGAACCATTAGTCAGACTGGTCTACTGCTAGCCCAAACTGCACAGTGCAGTTCATCGAAGTGATGCATCATGTATCTGAGCTGAACGTAAACAAAGCCACAAGGTCCTGCTTATGACTTCACTCCTCTATCGACTGCTACCCCTGCGCTGACTGTCACCGTCAACACTCTAAATATGCGTTCTCCCAATATTTACAGGCCTGCCAGAAATACCCTGTCCGAGTCCTTCCACCACCCACCAACTTACATCCAGGATGTATGCTCGACAAGAGAAGAGCCGACTCGAGCCTTTAGGAACACGTGGGCAACTTCCCCCAGCGGTGACCCCTGTTTGCCTGCCTACATATTCTGCTGTGTCCCACTTTCACCCCGCGTAAAAAAGCAGTGAGACCACTTAATTGGCTTAGAGACAATGTTTTGTGCAAGAGCTTTTTTGAGCACTTTTGGGATTCCTGATACTGTCGCCGGTCGTGATGGGCCAACTTCAAAATCACAACACAAATGATCTTGCAGACATACAGGCCAACATCTGTAGTTGCTTAAGTACAATACGCAGGAGGCCCACTTGAGCATGGCTCGAATCACAAATTAAACCTCAGTGTAAATAAAACGAACATGTACTCGGCAGAGCTGTTCTCTTTCCAAGCAAAATCTTTATAGAGCTGACATAGTTCACAGTTGCGTGCCATACTCCAAAGCAGGGGAGAGGGAGAGAGTTAGATCCACTGTAGATCCACACAGCTGTGGCCTTGTACATGAAAGCTATTTCAAAACGACTTTCCAACAAGACATCTGCGCTAAATAATAGTGTACAGAAGGGATTGAATTATATCTGTAGGGAAGGTTTATCTGTCTATGTGAGCAGAGAGCGTGGTCATTTCCTGTGGCTACAGCCATTGAGCTATATTGTCGTTTATGAAAAGATTGCTCCTCGAGTAATTAGGTAATAAGTACAGCATAGTTTGAGTATAGCGCTAATAAACTTTGTCTCAGAGAAGACTGAAAGTTTTGAACGTTTCCGTCTCTGGTAGATTCACTTTGTGCACTTAAGGGGGTGACTTACCTTGGGTTAAGGCTTCAGAGGCAGATGTAAAATCAGCAAATGACTTTGCCTCTCATTCAGCCTCTCTTGAAGTTCCTTAGGGGAGAAATAAAAGTAGAAAGAGGGAAAAATATGATTACCTCTATGGTTTAGAGATTATAGACATATGGACTTTGCTGAGAACCAGAGGGAGTTGGGTAAACTTTTCCTTTTTCACTTTGGCTGCAGGAATTAACAGCATTTCAGCAGGGATGCGAAGCGCTAGCGCGATCGCAGCTTGAACAAAAAGAGGAAATGTGTCTTTTACAGCTTGTGACTCTTTTTTGGTCTACTCTCATTCTGTATTTTACGAGTTGGCTTTTGCATCCTGGCTCTGAGGAAACGGTTCATTAAATAGGAATGCCCATTTTCCTTTTATTTTTTAATACAGCGCACTGTAGCAAGAACGAAAAGCCAGATTTCCTCCTGGCTCAGGTTCACCGGTCATGCTGGCTTCATTAGACCACGGGACAGCAGAAGGGTTCTAGATGGGAGAATGAGCTAGGACACTACAGGCCAAGATGAGGGTGACAGCAGGAGCAAGGGCAAAAAAAGACAAATAGCTGTGTGGTCAGGAAACAGAAAGTGAGAGCAATAGAGTAAGGTTGCAGGCAGTCAGAACGCCCACCTGACCCAAAGCATGGTGACAGTCCCTGTCTACGTTTCTGTCCTTGGCTTGATTAGAAACAATGCCTATACAACAGAGACAGTGGTCCAGCTACCTTACTCAACCATAATGATGGCGAACATTTTCTCGAAGCCCAAGCCAAGGCAAACCACGCTTTAAACCTCCTCAAAAATCACATAACATTCCAATTACTCAGCGATCATCAAACTGCAAAGGGCTGAAGGCCCTAGGAAGGTTCCATATCAAGTATAAAAAAGAGCAAAATAAGCCTATTTTCCACAAACAGACTGCATGAGATCGCAATTTTTGTTATATTCTTTCAGTGTTTTGTTTTATTCTTTCAGTGGATGCTTTCCTGTGTGGCTGCTTGTTCCCTGGTGGTCTTCCGAGCAATACTTCATTGCTTTGCTTCTTTCTTCTTGTGTCTGGAGGGTCTGAGCTAGCTCATCATCCTCATCCCCTCCATCCCAACATTCCACACCCCACACCCCCCATTCCCCGCCCCCACCACCGCAGTCCACAGTCATCCCAACAGTCACCACTTTTAGACTTCTGCCCCCTCAACACTCTACTATTTCAACTACAGTACGCCATTCTGACCTGCACTGCACAAGGCCCTTTGTGTGTTTGCTGATGTCACAGCAGACATGACACTTCTTTTCCTATTATATGCAGTAAAAGCGACGTTACACAAGGGGTAAACCTATACACCCCCAAGAGAAAGGCTAGTTACATAACATACAGTCCAAATCTACTATCCAAACTTACTTGCCTATAAGGTACTAGTACTATTAAGACAATAACCCAAACCACTAACACTAAGACAAATGCTGATCAAGTGGAAGTAGATGGCATTCAGAATAGTCTCAGTAATCTGAATCACTTCCCTATCAGTAAAAAGCCTAAAGCTTCATTTTGTTCAGTGGCTAATTAAAAGGTTATTGGTTGTATATTATATGGAAGCTGTATTCTGTATTTTCCAGTATATATTATGGTTTATATAAGTTGTAGTGGTCACTGCACTTTGTAGTTCTATAATTACAGACATCTGATGCTCTACATGCTTTGTTAGTCTCCTTTACTCTGATCCATAATGGTCAGGACCACCACAAAGCAGTTGGTGGACCATTCTTTGCACTGAAGTGACACTGATGCGGTGGTGGTGTGTTAGTGTGTGTTGCACTGATACGAGTGGATCAGACACCACAGTGCTGCTGGAGGTTTAAGCAAGCTCAGTGTCACTGCTGGTCTGAAAACAGTCTACCAGCCACATATGTCCAAGATGAGGATGACAGCAAGGAGAAAACAGAAGAACCAGCTGTGTAGTCAGGAAGTTGGAGCAGAAGAGTACGATAAGTGATGTGGGATAAGGGATGCCTAACAAGAACGAGCAGGTGAACGGAACAAAACAACCAATTAAGTCTATGCTTGATACCCGACCAAACCCGGAAGGCAGCGCCGGGAATCAAACCTGTGGTCCTGCAGAGGTGGGTTAGATGCTTGTTTGGATCTTGGAAGATTCAAACACACCCCAAAACTACAAAAACTACCCGAAGGCCTCAGATCAAGGAGCACTGATTGTCATGTACTTTCCTCCACAGTCATCTGATTTAAACCCGACTGAACATTTATATGAGGACAGAGAAAGCAAAGTGTTCAGTAACATCACAAGATTCTTTTGATAACGGTGTGAAATCATGCTGGGATAAGAAGGATCATCAGATTTCGCACAAACTTGTTGAGTCAATGGCAGTTCGAGTGCTCAGGGTCATCAGAAAAAAATAATGAAGATACCAAAAACTAATAAATTCTAAATAGTGTAGTCAAAAGGTTGATTTTCACAGCCAAGATTCACCTTTTCACTCCAGCTATAATGCTGGAAATATAATTGCAAAACAGAAGCATTTTTGCTACTGGTCTCACACCCCCTACCCCGACATTTACGGAGTTGAGATTGAAATGTAAGAGCTACTTTGATTAAGAGGGTGAACATGATGTACACAGCTACCGAATCTCACTCTAGACTAGCTCCGAGGTAGATCGGTCTGTTAGAAAAGAGCCTTCGCATTACAGGAGTGTCGTCCCTTTAGCCATCCCACTCAGTATTATCAGGATACAGCAGCCAAGTGTCGCAATTAGGCTGCCATTTTCATGCAAATCCATTTGACAGCACAACAATAAAGCCCTCTTAGGGTTCACTGGCCTGCTCTGGCATTTATTGTGGCTGTCCACATTTGCATTATTTATCATATCAGCTGATTAGTATAGCTTTACATATGTTAGCTACAAAGAAAGTGATTCCCTCTCCACATGCACCACTGCACTACTTTGGGCTGCCGACGAGAAAAATGAAGCTTATTAATACCTTACAGCTTGAGAAATGAAATGTAAGGGGTGAACAGAGGAACCAGGGCGAAGAGCAACTTGTAGGTGTTTTGCAACGGTCAAACGACGCAGCACATTAAATCAGTCTAGGATATTTATTTCTCCAGATAGGTGTGTGGTTTGGTGCTGGAGCCATGTCTGTAGTCTAAAGCTGGCGGGGTGCTGCAGAGCTGCCAGTGACAGGTGGCGCTACAGCCCTATGACTGTCTACCCTCACTAACCAGCACAGTGAGCCAGATATAACTGCACATTACACCACACGCTTGACTCAGAGTCCTGTTTGTTGTGGCTAATTACAAACATGCAGAGATGCATACATGGTATTTATACCACACGCTGTTGACACACAGGGATTATGGGAACTTGAATATCTTTAAGAATTAATTTTGAAAACTTGTCACGTTACAGTGGCTATGGGAAGATGTGGTCGTTTCAAACTATAGTTTACTGATTATTTCTCACAGTAGTCATCAAGACAAGTATGGAGTGACATGCGCTCAGTGTGCCACTGTCACCACTGCAGGAGACAGGTCCTTCTTTACATCTTTAAAACAGTCCTAAAACAGAACAGGACAGTGAAGGAAGAGTAAGAATGTCACTTGGGAATAAGTACAGATATGCGCCACATGATGTCCGTTCGCATATACATCCCCAGTCCAATAAGGGTTATGAACGTACTTATCCAATATACCTAGCCAGATATATTAGCTGTTGTAGTACAAGAGTTGTAATAACATGTGTAGCATAATATACAACGTTTTATTTAAAAAAAAGTTTTATTATACACATCCGGCATCAGCATGAGCAGACCGAATGCTAAAGAACGTTTTGTTGGACCCCAGGGTAACTTCTACACAAGTGAAGGCCTCTCTCACATTGGCTAATGATAATGTTCATGAGTCCCCCATCAGAAGAACACTGAACAACAATGGTGTGCATGGCAGGGTTGCAAGGAGAAAGCCACTGCTCTCCAAAGAGAACATCTCATCTGCAGTTTGCTAATATTCACGTGGACAAGCCAGAAGGCTATTGGAAAAATGTTGTGAGACCAAAATAAAACTTTTTGGTTTAAAATAAAAATGTTATGTTCAGAGAAAGGAAAACACTGCATTCCAGCATAAGAACCTTTGTGAAACATGGTGGTGATAATATCATGGTTTGGGCCTGTTTTGCTGCATCTGGGCCAGGACGGCTTGCCATCATTATACCACAGATTTCTAAAGGAAAATGTCAGGACATCTGGCCATGAACTGAATCTCAGGAGAAGGTGGGTCATGCAGCAAGACAACGACCCTAAGCACACAAGTCGTTCTACCAAAGAATGGTTAAAGAAGAATAAAGTTCATGTTTTGGAACGGCCAAGTCAAAGTCCTGATCCTAATCCAATGGAAATGTTGTGGAAGGACCTGAAGTGAGCAGCTAATGTGAGGAAACCCACCAACATCCCAGAGCTGAAGCTGTTCTGTACGGAGGAATGGGCTAAAATTCCTCCAAGCCGGTGTGCAGGACTGATCAACAGCTACAGGAAACGTTTAGCCTACAGTTATTGCTTGCACGGGGGGGGGTCACACCAGATACTGAAAGCAAAGGGTCACATACTTTTTGCCACTCACAATATACGGATCATGTTTCATTTTCCTCAATAATAAATGACCAAGTATAATCTTTTTGTCTCATTTGTTTAACTAAAACTGGGTTCTCTTTATCTACTTTTAGGACTTAATGAGGACATCTGATGATGGTTTTAGGTCAATATTTGTGCAGAAATATAGAAAATTCTAAAGGGTTTTAAAACCTTGACATATGAGTTTATTATTCGTTCTGTGACGTAGCTCATAAACTTAATTTGATGGTATGTCAAATCGAATTTTTCCATAGAAAAAAGGAAAATGTTCCAAAATAAATGCGGAAAATAATCAAACACAGCACAACCATCTGACAAAGACGCACGCAGAGGAAAAAAAAAAGCAACTGAACGTTGAATGCCTTCCTCCTAGTGGTGGATGGTGTATTTATCCTCTTACTCGTAACTCAGATATTCGCTCGCAAACAAAGCTATAACCTGACCAGGCAGGCACAGATCGAATCTCAAAAAACTCGTTAGTTTGGACACCTTCTCGCAAATCACAAAAAAAAAAAAAACACTGTATGTATATATATATATATATCTTCTGACAACATCAAGATTACATAAAGTACCTGTAATATACAGTTACATTTACAGCATTTAGCAGACGCCCTTATCCAGAACGACTTACAATTGGTACAATCTCACATCCAAGCAATTGTGGGTTGAAGGGTCCGTTGCTCAAGGACCCAACAGTGGCAGCTTGGCCAGAGGTGGGATTTTGAACCCCTGGACCTTTCTGGTCCATAGTCCCAGTTACCTTACCCATTCTAGGCCACCACGGTCCTGTATATGTTTGATCGTTCCCCCTCCATTTTCTTGTTCAGAGATTGCATAAATTGAAAGCAGACAGGTCAAATTAAGAGAGAAAATTTTAAGAGGGCTCGAAAGTTCAAAATCAGATGGGCTTCGCTGAAGCATTGCCTGATGAATAAACTAAGACTACCACATTTTACTCATATATCATACATCGTAGGTCGACACCATCTACGTAGGACTTGTCAACCTCTGACAATGTATAAAGATGGAAAATTACAAGCCATTCACTTGCCTTTTCCAAAACAGACCTTCTATACAAAAGGAGGGGGGGTAGGAGAAAGATTGTACGACTAAAATGGCTTCTCCAAGATCTTCCCATACACTCACACACGTCAAAATGTGAAATCAATTAGAATACAAATGCAATCCTCCTCTCAAAGTCAGCAGTCCGTCTTCCCCCCTCCGCTTCCCTTCCTTTTACTCTCATTTCTTACTTTATTTACCTTCCGTGAGCATCCATACTCCTGCATGTGCTGTCGCCCCCCACACATTAGAGAGCACTTGTCTTTCCCCAGGTACGCCATTTAACATAAGACAGTGCTTTAATGTAGGCTTCGGAGGAGATGAAATTGCATTTTACAAAGCAAACATTCTGCTTAGCTTAGTTTAGACATACTGATTAAAACACCACCAATAAAAACCTCGTTTGCACACTCAAAACACAACATACGCTGCAAGATTCTGAGGCGTCTTGTATGGAGGGGCAAGGAATTTAAGCAGATGACTGTACCACACCTGGCCCAATTGTTTTAAAAATGCAAAAGCACCAATATTGCATGCGCTCTAACGCCAAAACGAGGCCAAATAAAAGTGTTTTACACCAGCTTTTAATGTTTTAATTTATGACATATTATATTTCATTCATTACAGTTGACAGACCACTAACAGAACACATCCATAAATAATTTAGTAGCATGGCCAAACACTGACAGTAATTTAAAGCATAAGCACCATTTCCTGTCCCTCCGAGCATGTCTGCTCAAAATGCCTGAGGCAAGTTTAAGTGAAAACATACACAGTGAATCTTCAAGACTCTATTACAAGTAGATGGCAACTGATACTCGGGTGTATGTCAGTCTGTAGGCCTGTGTGTGTGTGTACGTGCAGTATGTAGATAAAAAGCACCTAGCCAGCCACAAGACTGGTCTCATTGCAGCACTCCTACAGTAATTTCCTTGATGATTTTCAGTGGTGTTGGCATACGTGGGCGTTGGCATATGCGCATGTGCGAATACCATACACAAATCATCCCACAGGTGTCATTTCATCCCGGGCAATAAAAACAAGGCATTACACCACACTGCACAAACCCATCACATTAACACACCAGCACCTTTTCAAAAGGACACTACAAGCTCACAGTCTCACGCAGTGGCAAAATATTATGTGGACAGTCGCAGCAACAATATTGTTTTCAAAAATTACTAGCACGTTGTGGAATCAGGACATACAGACAGATTACAAAGCACAAATGGCACACCAGATGACACATTTTGCATTTTTGAGAGAGGTAGACCAAACATCACAGGTGTTGATCGCAGAAGCTTTATAACAATGTGTCCCTGTGCTCACAAGCAAAATCAGAGCAAAAGCAAAACAACTAGAGATGCATCAAGTGCAATTTTCTTGGGCTACCAAACTTTAACTACAGTGGGGCAAAAAAAGTATTTAGTCAGCCACTGATTGTGCAAGTTCTCCTAATTAAAAAGATGAAAGAGGTCTGTAATTTTCATCATAAATACATCTCAAAAATGAGAGACAAAATGAGAAAAAAAAATCCTTGGAATCACATTGGAGGACTTTTAAAGAATTTGTAAATCATGGTGGAATGGCTCTCACAGACCTGTAACAACTTCTTTAAGAAGCTCTTCTGTCCTCCACTGGTTACCTGTATTAATGGCACCTGTTCGACCTCGTTATCTGTATAAAAGATACCTGTCCACAGCCTCAAACAGTCAGACTCCAAACTCAACCATGGCCAAGACCAAAGAGCTGTTGAAGGACACCAGGAAGAAAATTGTAGACCTGCACCAGGCTGGGAAGAGTGAATCTACAATAGGCAAGCAGGTTGGTGTGAATAAATCAACTGTGGGAGCAATTGTAAGAAAATGGAAGACATTCAAGACCATTGATAATCTCCCTCAATCTGGGGCTCCATGCAAGATCTCATCCCGTGGGGTAAAAATGATCATGAGAACGGTGAGCAAAAATCCCAGAACTAACACGGAGGGACCTGATGAATGAACCTGCAGAGAGCTGGGACCAAAGTACAAAGGCTACCATCAGTAACAACACTATGCTGAGAGGGGACTCAGAATCCTACAGTGCCAGGCGTGCCCCCCTGCTTAAGCCAGTACACATGTCCAGGCCGCGTCTGAAGTTTTGCCAGAGAGCATAATGGATGATCCAGAAGAGGTTAGAATATAATGTGGTCAGATGAAAACCAATAGAACTTTTTGGTAAAACTCAACTCGTCATTTTTGGAGGAAGAAGAATGCCGAGTTGCATCCCAATCCCAAACACCATACCTACTGTGAAGCATGGGGGTGGAAACATCATGCTTTTGGGCTGTTTTTCTGCAGAGGGGACAGGACGACTGACCCCGTTTTAAGGGAAGAAATGAACGGGGCCATGTAATCGTTGATTTTTAAGCCAAAAACCTCCTTCCATCAGTGAGAGCATTGAAGATGGAACGTGGCTGGGTCTTCCAGCATGACAATGAATCCCAATACACCGCTCAGGCAAAAAACGAAAAAAGTGGCTCCGTAAAAAGCATTTCAAGGTCCTGGAGTGGCCTATCCAGTCTCCAGGCCTCAACCCCATAGAAAATTTGGTGGAGGGAGTTGAAAGTCTGTTGCTCCCCCTCAAAACATCACACTGCTCTGGAGAATAAAAATCTGCATGGAGGAATGGGCCAAAATTAACCAGCTTACAGTGTGTGCCAACCCTTGGTGAAGACTTACAGGAAACGTTTGACCTCTGTCATTACCAACAGAGGTTATGTTACAAAGTAACTGAGTTGAACTTTTGTTATTGACCAAATACTTATTTTCCACCGATGATTTACAATTAAATTCTTTAAAATCCCTACAAAGGATATTTCCTGAATTTTTTTTTTTTCTCATTTTGTCTCGCATAGTTGAAGTGTACCTATGATGAAAATACAGACCTCTCTCATCTTTCTAAGCAGGATGACTTACACGATCAAGTGGCTTGACTAAATACTTTTTTGCCCCAATGTATATGGCTGGGCCGATTCCAATTTTGACTGAATCTTATTTTCTTTCTGTCTAAGGAGAAAGACAGCAGGAGCTGTTGGTTTGTACTGACTGGATTCCGTGTTAGGAAAATGACAAATCCAATCCAGTCCAATGAGGGAAAACCCTTACTTTCATTAAATAAGATTTTTAAATTAAAAATCTAGAAAACAGATAAATTCTGGTGCATGGCCACCTCATTGCTTCCCAGTGCTTCAAAAACGCAATTCATGACAGGAGCAAGGTTACATCGATATTACTAAGAAATTCAAACTGGGGCATTTTAGAATCACCAATTAACCAAACACATGACTTTGGAATGTGGGAGAAAATCAGAGCTCCCAGGTGAAACCCACACAGACATGGGGAGGATATGCAAACTCCACACAGGTGGAGTAAAACCGTGCCGCGCCAGTCTTAAGACATCCACAAAGAAAGCTTTTTCAGTGCACTAATTGCTTGGATGTAAGCACGGTCATGTACAAGTTGTCTTCCTTGTTTTCAATTCCAAATATAGAAGAATGACGTTCTGGTCTGAGCATGTCAGAAAAAAAAGTGCTATGAAGGAAAGCTTGGATTGTTCTACAATCAATAAGGGTTTAGAGATTTACAAGAAGGAGGTGAGACACGTTGTGGTGTTGGATCTGAAGAAACAGAACAAGAAGTATGCATGTAGTGGAACAGTAGGTGATATGGTGTGTAATATCATAATATGACATCAATACTACTGAACATGAAGGTCTTGTATTGTGGTTTTTATTAGATGTATTTTTTATCCGATTAGTGCATTATGCCACAGCTGTAAGTCACCATCAGATTTGACTGGACGTTAAAATCTGTTCATTTTCTTTTATCTTCACTTCTTAAATTATAAATACTTGCTATATCTGAACATTTAGTTCACAGCTCTAATCTGGAAACGTATGGTGCATATCAAGTAAGGTAAAAAAAATCAAACAAAAAGGCTATCACACCAGGATATTTATTTCCATATCTCCCATATTTTCCATAAAATTAGAGTTTTAAAGCAGTAATACGTTTGGCAGCTGTAGGGAGGACTGTAGGGTTTACAAACAAAAACAGAACATACCCCCTATCATGAAGCAACTACTGTATCGATCCGTTCGCACACACACACACCATAGGCAGCTGCAACACCTTGCCAACTTTTACTCGGGCAAGACCAAATAATCTCCTGACACCTACCGGAGCACCTAGGCTTCTCTGCGCGGCTAATACGCTTCTGCTTCCTCTTCCCGTCTCGCCGGCGCCTCCTCGGGCTGTTGCGTGGCTGGGGCGTGCGCGGCGTGTGTCTCGCCGCGCCTTCTCCCAACGTCCTCGCCTCCCTCCTTCTCCCCCTTACTTTCCTCTTCCTCTCTTCCTACTGAGGCAGGGCGGGGTCACGGTGCTGTTCCGTGGTGGCCAGGTGGTCTGCGGTCTTCCTTTCAGACAAGGCCCGCTGTGCCTCGTACACATCCCGGTCCCGGTGCCGTCTCCCCCGCTGGGTGTCTGGCTGCTCCCCGCTCTGTGCTGCGCTGCTCCCTCGGCCGCCCCTGCCGCGGCTGTCGGTGCTCTCTTCCCGTGCGCCGTGTGCCGAGGAGAGCGTTAGCCTGCAGAGGCGGAACGTACTAATGGTCATTCGTGGTTAAGGAGGAATGAGTGCTTGAGGATATTTACAATGGGGCTTTTGTGCGAAACCTAAACTTGCCACAGATGTGGTGGGCATCCTTGAAGAACCTGGTCCGGAGAAAGAGCAGGGGTAACCTGTTGTAGTTACCTCTGTGTCAATCTTTTGCTTCGGCGCGCTGTGCCTGTCTTGTGCGCTCCGGTCCTCGTCACTCGTCTCTTCTTCTACGTGCGTGTTATACCACCACCTGACCATCCTAACCGCCTACTCAGTCTACCGCGACTCAGTTGATGTGAAAACGACGTCAAATAACAATTGGCTACAACTAGAAAAATGCGTCCGAGCAGATTTAATTCATGGTCAAAGGTTAAGCTGCAACACAATCTTATGTAACTGGCTGACTTTTAATACGGCTCACTTTGCATCAGGCTCCTTTCCAGAAACCTTCCACATCAGGATGTAAAAGCCAAGTCCTGTTTTGCTTAGCCTGAGCACAATCTATCTTCATCGACACTTTACAGTAAGTAGTTGTCTTAGGCTTCTGACACAGCCTCGCCATGTAACACTTTAACAGTAAGATGAAACTGAGCGATGATTCTTAGTTGCTGCAAATGAGATGCTCTTAGCGATTAGACACCTAACCTGCCCCTGTGGTAATAAAACCGAGGGTTTGCTCCATGAAAATCTTTTTCGTATAAGATTCCCCAGTCCAAACATCAAACTGCAACTTGTCCTTAAGTATCTAGTCCAGCCAGCTTCATACAATATGCAGGAAACGTGTTTAAATACATTCTAACTCTGGAGTTGAATACCACACACTCGTGGCTGGCAGGCCTACAAATCCCTATGCACCAGGGCAAAGGGATCCCCACCTCTGGGCCTGATAAAATGCGCCCCATTTCTGCAGCAAATGCACCATTTTTTCCAGACATTGGGCCTCCAGTTCACTTTAAATTGGCCTTTTTCTCCAGCGCTGGGACCTTATTACTTTGTTTCCTGATTAAAGGCCTCAGACTGTTCAGACAAGGCTAAGGCCTTAACCTTTACAGAATTGCTCTCCTTTTTTTTCTTTGCTCCTCTTCTCTCTCTCACACACATGCATGCCACAGTGTGTATTAGAAGGAGAAATGTCAGCCCAGGCCCAATATGTTGTTCCTTGTATTGGACCACTAACCTTCCATTTAAGGCTCTCAACTAAAAGGTCACAAAAAGGCACAAAGCTGATGCAGTCGTGAGACATCTGGAATATTGTCCATCTACAGTATGTGCATATTCCAGCCCACACCACCACCACAATAATAGCACAGACTCTAATTTTGAAGAGCACTGCCCTTTCCTTATTTCAATGTAATACATTTAAAAGTCATTTCTGACATACAGTAACTAGTACTGCGTACTCCAGGAAACCTTGACAAGAAGCTCTAAGTCACTGTGTTTTAATTATTTTTGCCTTGTAGGACTTAATAGAAAAAAAAATGTTCATGAACACAGTGCAAAGTCCTTTAGTATGGGAGGTGCATGATCGTTCAACATGCCATGGTATAAACAAACAAAGTTCTACATTGGATTTTCCAACAAGAAGCCATTATGACAGGACGTCACCCACAGATATGTACCAATCAATCAGCCAGTGGCCTGGAATCGGCCGTTTTTTCAGCTAAATCATCCATAACGGTGACCGGCCGATCAGTCTCATATAGCCGATTCTGTGCCAGTCACATTTACAAACTTATGCACCGCATGCCGGCGACAGCAGCTCAACATGGCAACAGTTTTTGTCCACTACCTGAGTGCACATTACGGTACAGTGTAATGAGTCTGTATTAAATGTAGGTTGGGCGAAAATGTTTTCTGTATGGTGTCCACCCATTTATAATTCATAAAAGATTAAAGAAAATCAGAATTGGACAAAAATCAGAATCGGGCCGGTTACCGTATTTTTCGGACCATAAGGCGCACTTAAAATCCTTTAATTTTTCTCAAAATCGACAGTGCGCCTTAAAATGCGGTGCGTCTAAATGGTATGAATTGATTCTGGTTGTGCTTTCTGACCTAGGAACCGATTGTAGATGGTACAACACGCGCTCATAATCTGTCAAAAAGGTTTTAGCACGGTCTTGGTAAATTACTAAGCCTTACGGCCACCGTTAGTTGCACAGCATCGCGGAGTAATACGTAAATGTGCTTCAGCATTAGGGTACGTTGCATTCATTCATTCCATTTTCGAAGCGGATTTCAAACACAGCGCTATCAGTCACGCAGTTACAACAACATGGTCATAGAGCAGCTGTGAGAGAATTCAGCATTAACCAATCAATTGTACGGAAGTGGATGAAGCAAGAAGACCAAACTGAGCTTCTGACGGAACTTAAGAGTTTTGTTTCATTTAATGCGCCTTATAACCCGGTGCGCTTTATGTATGAACATATACCCGTTAGCAGCCGATCGTTGATATCGCGTCTTATAACCCGGTGCGCTTTATAGCCTGGAAACTACGGTAGGTGTTTAAAAAATAAATAAATAAATGGAGACCACCAAGAAAACTGCAATCAATGCATCTCTAACATAAGGGTGTCTAGTTTTTTTTCTTTTTATTAACTGGTGCACTTGTTTTCATTTGTAAAAAGTTAACTTTTTTTTTTTTACTTATTTTATTTGGATGTTTGTGAAAAAAGTTTTATCCACTAATTGAGTGCACATTACATTACAATGTAAGGAGTTTGTATTAAATGTAGGTTGGGCAAAAATGTCTCTGTATGCTGTCATTTATAATTCATAAAAAGATTAAAAGAAAATCAGAATTGGACAAAAATCAGAATCGGCCAGTTATGTGTTTAAAAACAAACAAACAAAGGAAAACAGCCAAGAAAACTGCAATCAATGCATCGCTAACTTAAGCGTGTCTTGATTTCAGTTTTTATTAACTGGTGCGCTTGTTTTCATTTGTAAAAGTAAAAATATTGCTTTCAATTTTATGTGGATGTTTGTGAAAATAAGTTTTGTCCACTAACTGAGTGCACTGAGTTTCTATAAAAAAAAAAAAAGGTGGGCAAAAACGGTTCTGCATGCTGTCATTTATCATTCTAAAAAACAATAAAGAAAAGAAAATCTGAATTGGCCAAAAATCAGGATAGGCCAGTTATATGTAAAAAAATAATAATAAAATAAAACAATTCAGCCAAGAACATTGCAATCAATGCATCTCTATCATAAACCTTACTCATGTCAGCTTCAGTTGTTAGATGAGTATTTCTGCACTAGAAAACAACATTCAATGTAGTGATATGATTACTATTTATAATAGTGTAATACCATTTTCTCTCGGAGTTGTATAGTAAATCTTTGTGCAGTACGCAGACGCCCTTCAGAGCCGTGTTAGGCAGCTCCCCAAGTGTAGCCAGCAATGACTGATAGGCTAATCGATGTGTGGCCTAATCAGTCAGCTTAACTCTAATACCATGGACAGGTCCACATCATTATCATGTCAGGTAGCACAAGTCTTGAGGTGACAAGGAAAAAGCCTGAAAGATTAAAGTCAATCTTCCTGAAGGGGTCTCCACAGGTTTTCGGGCGGTGGGCAAAACATAGGACATGCTTTATCTGATACAGCCCTGATCCAGAGCTCCACAAAACACACATGCATCCGCAAAGTACTTCAGGAGACTGCGAGGCAGCTGGTCTGGACTGAATGTGGAGCTTTTATGTCCCCCTGACCCCAAAACCACTTCCACCACAATCACGTTCTAGCACATTACTCTGCATGCAATCCTCAGCTTTGAGTTTACTTGAGTCAAAAATACACTGGGGGTGGGAGAGCTTATAAATCTATAAACACCTTTACACAAACTGTTTACAAGTAGTAAATGAAGCATTAAACAGAAAACAGGTTTGGGGCCTAAAAGGGATAGTTAAAGCCTGAGAGTTCTGTTCGACATCTGCTGAACCATTTTGCTCATTTACATAAAAGCAGGATCAAATCCCTCCCTTTTATTTCCCAATCTCAACTCAACCTCACAGCCACCCCTCGGTAGGACGACTGGAGCATTTAATTGCACAGACACTGTGGGGCAATGTTGACTTGCTCCATGAAAATGCACCAAGGACAGCCTAGCACCAATTAAAACACTGGCTCCAAAATGCTCTGTGATATTTGACCCAACAAGCAAATAGGATGAGCTTGACATTAGCCAAGTCCTCCATCATGGAATTGCTTCTGCACTGCGTCAAAGTGCCAAATATGCAAAAATATGTGTCTACATGGCAAAAGTGCAGCTCTGTATTAGCAGGACTGATCTGGTTTTGTAATTAGTGTTGTCTGTATAAGGTCAGCTTTATTCAATTCGTGTGCAGATTAAATCACTGCAAGGTCTTTTAGTGTCAGCAGCAATGAGAGAGGAAACAGAATGGAAAGTGGAGAAGAATAAAGAGGGAGAGAAGGTGAAAAACAGACGTAAACTTTGGTCTTTTTGAACAATACTGTACAAAAACATTGAAGGGTTTTTTTCCCTGTCAAGGATGCGAGTTCATAATTTACTACTCCTCAACGCCGGCGACTTACTTTTTAACGCAGACTTTCACTAAAGGAACATCCTGGTGGGATACGATCCTCTTCAAACAGTGTTTTGACAAACTAAATTTCCACTATCATGATAATGAAGGAGGTCCAAGTCTGCACACAAGAGTGTAAATTACTATTTGCATGATCAAAATATGACAGACTACAGTGCATCGCTTTTAAAGACCACTGGCAATTAACTTTAAAGATGAGCATAATGAGCACAGCCTGAACCACCAAAGATTCATTTGGACTACGGGAAATGTGGAGTGGTTCTACAATAACTAAATGTCCGTCTAATAAAGGCTTTTGAGGAGCAATATTCCTAAGATTAGCGCTGTAACGATATGCATCATGATTGCTGTTTTGAAACGATGTGCGAGCTGAACAAGAGCATGTCACTCACTACTCACTTTCACAAAAACAAGCCCTAAGAGTTTTCCGTATTCACTGTGTCATGCGAACCTAAAAGCACGTGACTGAAATAAAAAATGAGTGAACAAACTGCAGCACGAGACAAAATAACAGAAATCAGCAGTCCTCGCAGTCGACATAGGTGGAGGTTGTTTTGTTTTGAAAAGACGGATATAGCCCCAAAAAGGTCAATCTTCAAACTATGTCATAAATCGGTTAACTTATTTCAATGTTCACCACCAACAAACTAAACCACTATGCACAAATTTTCAGGAGTCCAGGCCTAAACCAGCCAAGGCACCAGCACAAAAAACACACTCAGCAAAACTTTAGTGGGAATCATTCTGCCAAAAAAGTGCCTTATAACAAGAAAAAGTAATAGATGGGCAAGATGTAACACAAATTACGTGGGGGACCAATGTACTTCATGAAGGAAACCGGTGCCAATGGGTTCAAACAACTTTTGGGTACTACCAGATATATTCTCCCAAAGTTATCATCTAATTATCTTGTTTTATTTACTGTGGTAGCCTAGCGGGTAAGGTACTGGGACTGGATTGGAGCAGAAGGTCCAGGGTTCAAATCCCACCTCTGCCAAGCTGCCACTGTTTGGTCCTTGAGCAAGGTCCTTAACCACAATTGCTTGATTTCTTCTAAGGACTGTCACCAATTGTAAGTCGCTCTGGATAAGGGCGTCTGCTAAATGCCTGTAAATAAATGAAATTTACATCTCGATAAAATCCCTATGTCCCAGAAAATATTGAGATCATGCTTTCCATATCAACACTTGCTTCCCACGTTCCCCACTACCTTTTTAAGTTTAATCAAGTGTATCCTTCAATTATTTCTAAGCTAATGCCAATGTTTAAGATGGGTCAAGAAGCAAGCCTATAGCTCAACCATGTTTGAGTTTGGAACTGGAGGGTTAATAATAACCAACAACAACAGCAACACACACACACACACACACACACACACACACACACACACACACCCTGCCCACAGTCATCAACCGAGCTGCACTGTCAACAGTTTCCCCTCCTAATCACCTTGTCAATCAATGGCAGTGGCAAGGGTGGCTTTTAGAGAGGCCCGGGGTGGCAGTTTAGAGCATGCTCAGTTTAACACGCCAGCGGTGAAGCAGGAGTAAACAGAGAGTAATATAGACTAAAGTATTGACTCGGTGATAAATGCCATTGATCAGTTGGCTCCAGTATATTCAGGAGCCTTAAAGAGCTGCCTCCTGTTCGGCTGACTTAAAAGCTCCCACATAAATCTGCAGCTCACACACGTTCCTCTAGGAGGAGACAGACAGGAGGGCACCACTAACGTCAACCAATGCTGACTAGCTGTCAAAATCAGTCAGATCAATAATATTGATCGGTAATGAAATAAGGATAATTCTGCCTCTACATGGCATCTTTAAAGACATGACGTACAATTTAAAGGATTCTTCCACATTTCTAACCCAACAATCCTTCGCTTTTCTAGAACTTCATTCAAACTTTCCCAAATTTCTGCTTTTTTACTGCCATTATTTTCCACAATTGTATTAATACATCTTAGATGTCTGTTCTCTAATACAACTCCAATATGTTGTGGTGCTAAAAAATACGCAAGTATTCAATTATATACTTTCCTGGCTTATACTTTATTCTAAGAATGTACTGGCATCCTCACTGTAACATTTCAGAGCTGTGTCTGATGGAAAACCTGTATTATTACAGGCAAAATAAATCATATCTGAACTAATACTGATCCAGCTGTTCAAAATGCAGTTATCCACCAGCACCTGCTTACACTGTGTTTCCTTATTCGTACCACCTCACTATAGTTGACTGACCCATGGTAGCTCAGTGTATTTCACTGTTACAGTCTAAGAATAAACTAAAACCATAGGTTTGGCTCCACTTTTGTGAAAGAAAAGAAGTAAAGAAAGAAAAATGGAAAGAAAAGGAATAGAAAGAGGTGAAAAGCAAAACATGTGAAAGGTAGATCTGTTATAAAGGTTGTTGCACCTCCAATATGGTAAAAGATACAAGGCCATAGTTCCAAACCTTGGGTCCAGGCCTCCCTCAGGGGGGGTTCCAAACATCACAGGGGGTGTGTGAGGCTGTTTGTGAGTTTGTCAATATACAATTTGTATATGTTAAATAAAATTCAAACAACACACTCGCTGGAAGAGAGTCTGTATATAAAATTTCATGCGTGATTTTAGCTAAATGTTTAGCTATCTTGAAAAGAGATATCTTGCCAATAACGATTTGTAATGAATCACTTTATTCTTTTGATCTGTGTGTGTGTGTGTGAGCTGGCGGATGCAGCTTTTATGAGATACTTGTAGTGGGGCTCTAAGGAAGGATAAAAAATAAAAAAACACAGCGCTACAACCACAGTACAGTCAGTACCAGTTAGCATAATTGCTAAAACAGTGGCAGACAGTATTGACAGTATATAGATTGTGATGCTGAGATGGGAGGCTGGTCGGAGGGACACCCCTGGTGCTGCGACAGCAGCCTGTGCCCTCCAACTTACGCATGTGCCCTGTGCAGACCAGGGATAGGCACCGCTCTGACCCTCTGACCCTTACCAGAAAATACAAAGATTAATCTTGAGAGTACTGCAATGGTTCCACAAATGGTGATTTATATGGTATGGTGTTTTTTAATAACAATAATATTCACCAACTAAAACAGAAGTTGTTAAAACGTCTTAAAGGCACAGAGACATGAGCCATAGTAACACATTAAATAAACAAGTCAAATGTATATCATTTAAAAGATTTGTCCTAGGTACACAAAACTTCATGTAGATTTGAATAGACATTTGGATAAACGCTAAACTACTGCAACAAAAGCTTGTAGGCTAAATCTTGTTACTACATGGAAAAGGCACTCTATACAGATGCATGGTTTGGCTCAAACAGCAGCTCAGGGAAGTGATAAATGGCTCCGAGTACCTACTCTCAGACAGAGGTAAGGCCAACATTCTGAATGTCAGGTAGGGTGAGAAAGTGTTATCTACTTACAATCTTCCCATTGTCCTGCCACACGTTAAAGGGCAAAATCCAAAAGGATTTTTTTCCCCTGTATCACTTTCTAACTCCGTCTTTCTAAATGCTCATGCTTACTCCCCCTCTCTCTCTCCACCTCTTCCTCTCACCCACTCTCCATCCACCCATTCTAATTCATATTGGATTTTTTCCCCTTTCACCTTTCTCAAAGCATCAATTTCAGACAGTATAAAAAAGTAATATTACAGTAATAAAGCTTGATTTATGCCATGCACCAATCTCCCCTTCTTCCTTTTTTATTTGATCATTTAGTGAGGATCATATAACTGTATATCAGACACAAATGAAATCAGGTCCCATGCACATTAAGTCCATGTCTAGCCACAGAGAACACTGCTGCGGCCCTAACACCCTGGCTCTGCAGTGCACCAAGGGCAGAGTCCCGTTCATTTTCAGGCCCATTTCCTCCTATGATTAGGCGATCAATCAATCCCGGGCTTCAATCTCATCAGGCAGACGGGATTATCTGCCCATCTCCCCTTTTCCTACTCGTACTCCCTCTCTAGCTCGCTTGCTCACTCACACAGAGCAGCACATTAACATCAGATCAAGTAACGCAGAGCTCTCACAGCCTACAACGCCAAACAGACCACAGACAGACATCTCATCATCTTTTCTCTCTTCTAATACCCCCACAGCTCTCCTAACACACACACACACACACACACACACGCTGTGCCTTGGCCTGAAGGCTACTTGGGAGCCAAGACTGACAAACAGCATCTCCGCAAATCAGGCTGGCTTAAATCTTCTTTCACGTTTGCCTATGCCAATATAACACACACTTCCTAGATAAATTAACACACAATCCAATTACTAGTCCTTCTTAAAGACAGTCACTAACTTGTTTCCACTTAGTAATGCTTCCTATGGTTTTCAATCAGAAATACCACAACCCTGCCTACTACTACTATATTCCCACAATACATCAGGGAGATACTCCATCAGCGGAGTCTATAAAAAAAGAAAAAAAAAACCTTTGGAGTGTCTAAGAGGGTAAGAGAATATAGCCTATAAAGTGATAGACCACTCAAACCCAGTTCCACTGAGGAGGCGGCATTTCACAGTGAGCTGCCCTCACCCATGTCTACACAACATTAATGGCAAGTAAGCGGCTACTTGTAAACATCAGAATGCCATTAACTGCAAGCAACATCAGGGCTTCAAGGCAAAGATGCCACCAATGGGCATGACAACATTCCAGAAGGGTCCCAGAGAATCAGAGTGTTCTGAGCGAGCAATCACGGAATGTGAAGAATACAGGCTCTAAGAAATGTTTTATTTTTTTCCCCAAATTCCTTCTGTTTTTTTCTGATTTCAGCTTTTTTTCCACCATCCTGATTTATAGATTTAAAAGTATTTTAAGAAAATAACTACAATTAACCAAACTACAACATTTTTGCATTGTTGCTATAACAATTAGCAACAAAAACGATATAAATTAAAGTAAAAACAAATAAGGAATGGTTCAGGGTGCATATTTTATAACTACAAATGTTAAATTAGATTTCTATAAATCTAAGGTCCTTTTAGTAAAGTAAGCCTTAAATCATTAGGACACTGTTGTGCCCTGAAAATACAAGATATATACATTTACAGCATTTAGCAGACGCCCTTATCCAGAGCGACTTACAATTGGTACACTTACAATCCAAGCAATTGTGGGTTAAGGGTCTTGCTCAAGGACCCAACAGTGGCAGCTTGGCAGAGGTGGGATTTGAACCCTGGACCTTTTGGTCCATAGTCCAGTACCTTACCCGCTAGTGCCGATTGCACTAAAAACACAAAATCTAACACTTCTAACATCATCGACATGCATCAAACCCAGTCTCATAAACAAACCACCACCCCGGAATACCATATACCTAAACTTCGTCAGAAGTCTGGACCTTCCATAGACTTTTATGGTGACAGAAGAACAAATGCAAAAACTAAACCTCACCTTGACAGAGGCAGGACATTTACAGCAAGAGCATTTAGCAGACGCCCTTATCCAGAGCGACTTACAATTAGTACAGTCTTACAATCCAAGCAATTGTGGGTTAAGGGCCTTGCTCAAAGACCCAACAGTGGCAAATTGGCAGAGGTGGGATTTGAACCCTGGACCTTCTGGTCCATAGTCCAGTACCTTACCCGCTAGGCTACCACAGTCCAGGACAAGGAGCAGACTGGCTCAGCTGTACCACCCTGGTCTGTATCTCACTATTATGGTTCCCACTTAGGGCATAGGCAGTCTGTACCACACCCGAGCATGTTTGACCCCCGAAGTGCACTTCGTTTTACTAGTGTGATCGTTCCGTAATGTGCCTGAGTGTGGCACACTGACGAGATAAGCTCAGGCATGGTTCAGCTGGGCACAGTACATGTAACGTGATCGCTAGCCAAGCCTGAGTTCAGAGCACAATGTCAGCTCTATAAAAATCTTGCTTGTGCATCACTAGTAGCTGAAAATCACCATAAATAAATCTTTAAGGAATATGAGAGAGCCCAAAACGACCAACAATCCACATTGTAAGTACAACCATGAAGGCCAATGTGCTGTGCAAGCGCAACATTCTCCACCAGGAAAGTATAATCCTGATAACACAAACATGTTCAGGCCCAGAAAATTAAAGCGCAATGTGAGCGCAGGCAACAGGTGTAACGGCATTCAATTCAATGTTTCTGTTTTAACCCCCTCATTGTTATCCAGCCACTTAGTAAACTGCAATACATGCCAAAACATTTTACAGCACAGAACACAAATCCAAAGTTCCCATCCAAAGTTTTATGATTTTGAGGCAACGCTGCCAAGTGCGCTGCAGATCAAAAAGGATATAGCAGCACTCGGGCAAAAAGTGGTTACGAGCCGAGATGCTGTCTTCAAACCGCACTCCTTAAAACAAGGCGGAAAAAGACATTTTATTATAACCCGCAGCTACAAGTGGCAGCAGGTTAGCCCCTTTTCCCACTAAAACTTTTTATGGGCTTTCAACACAACCAGGAGCTAGAGGTGTACATCAGTCCCCATCTTCCCCATCACAGGCCTGAGCTGTCACACTCCAGCCTGCTTCCATCTTTTATCAGCTCCAGAAGAATACAAAATACATCTTTACATGCCGAGAAGTTAAATTCATAATACATAGGCACAGAAATTCCTTCCCCTTCTTTTAACAAATAGTTCACTTCATTCCTGCTGACGAAGCTGGCTAAAAGGGAATTCTGTAATGTAAAGTTATTCAATAAGGGGCCACTTAATGGGCAGAGTCGGGGAAAAGAAACGTAGCCCAAAAAGCTTTTTGATGTAAAGTCACTAATTCAGTTAACAACACTGATCAACCTGTCATGCTTTCAGTATGGTGCAATGGCTTTTAGCACCATTCACAGTCCTAATGAAGTTAGAAAGTCTCCAAAAAAAATAGCTTTTATTCCCTGTACTTGTCAGGCCCAATCTCTTTGAACTAACGTTGGAAGGGCTAATGACTTATATTTCTGTTATAGCATTTTACGTAAACCTCTGGAATTCAGCTGCAAATAGGAGAAGCACTGGCTGTATTGCACACAGCATCAGCCAAGGGTATTAATCAAGTGAAAATATTTCCTATTTGCAAAAGAAAAAAGTAAATCTTTAATGAGAAACAAACAACATGGAAGATCAGGAAGACGGAACAGAAACTTACCAAGCAATTATGAACCAGTTTAAATATTTAGAATTGAGACAAGCTATACAGGCAATGGGCGGGACAAACAATAGGACAGGCACATACGCTTACAGACGCCATTTACAGCTTTGTTACAAATATGAAGCAGAAAGTCAAACACACAAACACGGGTAACTTGCACTAAAAATCAAGTCTCAACTCTAAGATACATCAACCGAGTTAGAACACACTTTTTCTTGGATCCGCAAGATTGACTGGCTGTTGAGGTTACAGCACTGACTGGCTGTTTAAGGACGCAATGTATAAAGTTTAAAGACAGATTTGATTTCCAACTGGAGAGGTGCATTTCCCGAAGAAAATGGTCAACCCTGAGTCTTCGTAAGAGGCCCCATGGGCATCACATGTCAACTCAGATTGCACCCGGGACCAAGCCTGCCGAATTTCGTGGCTGTACTTCAAAAACTGACTGAGTTACGATCATTGGCGCGCCAGGGGCCCCAGTTCCCAGCTGGGGTCCACAGGGGCCCCATGAGCATTAGATGTCACTTCAGATTGCACTCGGGACCAAGCCGGCTGAATTTCATGGCTGTACTATGAAAACACACCGAGTTACGGTCATTGACCCGCCAGGGGCTCAAGTGCCCAGCCAGGGTCCAGAGGTGCCCCATGGGCATCACATGTCAACCTAGATTGCACCCGGGACCAAGCTTTCCGAATTTCATACCCGTAGGTCGAAAACTGACTGAGTTACGGTCATTGGTCCACCAGGGGCCCCAGTGCCCAGCCGGGGTCCACAGGGGCCCCATGGGCATGACACGTCACCTCAGATTGCACCCGGGACCAAGCTTTCCGAATTTCGTGGCCATAGGTCAATAACTGACTGACTTACAGTCACTGGCTTGCCAGGGGCCCCAGTGCCCAGCCGGGGTCCACAGGGGCCCCATTGGCATGACATGTCACCTCAGATTGCACCCGGGACCAAGCTTTCCGAATTTGGTGGTCGTGGGTTGAAAACTGAGTTAAGGTCATTTGCCCGCCAGGGGCACCAGTGCCCAGCCGGGGTCCTCTTGGGCCCCATGGGCATCACATGTCACCTCAGATTGCACCCGGGATCAAGCCTGCTGAGTTTTGTAGCCCTATGTCAAAAACTGACTGAGTTACGATTCGTTAACTTTGGGCCCATTCATTTCCTATGAGAGAAATTTGGGACTTTCCTGTAGGGCCCCCCAAAGTCCGACCCAAAAGCCCTATACAAGCACATCATTCCCGACCTGACCGGACGAAATAGCGCTGGAACAGGGTCGATATCTCAAAAACTGCGGCAGTTGATACCCGTCGAAAATCTCGGAATGTTCAAAATCGGATAACAATAGTGTGATCGCCTATGTAGGCAACCACACTAATAATAAGTCACTATAATTGTTAAGACCTCAGTTGTTAAAGCTAATGGAAACGGCTGATCATAGAGTCATTAAATGGTGCATACCTGTATATCACTTCTTAACTGCCATACTACTCAATCCAGGACTGGGCAGGAATCAAGCCCAGGGCACATGTGCGCAGGGTCACTTTAGAGACATCCATTGACCTAATGATGTCTTTGGAATGGAGACTCACGGAGACTCATCTGAACATGTTTTCTCTGGAAAATGTTAACCTTATATAACACCTTAGACATTCAATGGTGTGTGTGACTGATTTAAATGCGCCTAAAGTACGTTTATACCTGCATGCTTATAGAGTTAATCCTTAGCCTTAGCTGAAGAGGCATTAAACATTCAGATGTAGAAAGGATCAAAGTACGTCTTAATCGTTTGGCTCAGAATCCTATAAAACTTATAAAAAGAATAAATGAAATGTCTTACCTGCAACACACCTTTGACTGCACATCTCTGCACAGTAGAAGTTAGGATTTCCGTATCTTCATGCAGCTGTGCAGGTCACTGCATTTCACTGGAACATCCATCAGGTTATCTAAACATATTAAAAGGGAATGTTAACCATCTGTTATGGGTATTGCTAAACAATACTGAAAATCCTTTAAAAAGTAACTTTTGCAGCAGCTGACAACCTTAGCAAAAAGCACAGCAGTCTAAGCTAATAGCAAAGGCTCACGGATCACCACTGCGCCTTTTCACTGTTCGGAGAAGCAGCCCACACAATAAATGGTTTTAATAACACTTCAGAATCCCCAAATGCATTAGGGCCTTGTTTTTTTAAGCCATCATTTTCAATTACGAGCTGAAAACTTACAGACGAGCCACTGCTTCAGATCACAATGGTTGGTTGTATCCACAGCAGTAGTAATTAATCAAAGAACCAGGAGACGCTTTCATGCAGAAGAGGAGAACATAAAGGCAATTCAACTCAAAGCCATCTAAAAAGGGCAACCTTAATATCAAAGGTTTCTAAATCCGAATGTAATATAACACGTAACTATTACACAGATCTCAAAAGCAAGTATATTTCAGATCTACTGTGGTTCACAGTAGGTTTGTTTATTTGGTCGCTATCAGCATCAGTGACCATTTCAGTGACACACACAAGGTTACAGTGCTGCTTGACAGTTTGTGAACCTTTAGAAATTTCTGCATAAAAATGACCGAAAACATCATCAGATTTTCAAATCCTAAAATTAGATAAAGAGAACCCCAGTAAACAAATCTTGACAAAAAATAATAATACTTTTATACTTTTTTTTACCTCTACGATTAGCAGTTTTATTTGAAGGTGATGAAATGAGAGTCAGGTGTTTCAATCAATGGATGACAATCAGATGGAGTTGGGGCACCCTGTTTTATTTTAAAGAACAGGGATCTATCATGGTCTCCTGCTCTTCCACAACACATGTTTGTGGAAGTGAATCATGGCACCAAACAATGGAGATTTCTGAGGACCCCCCAGAGAGACCAGTTGTTGATGCTCATCGGGTGGTAATAGGTTACAAAACCATCTCTAAAGAGTTTTGGAAGCTTCCACCAATCCACAGTCAGACAGATTGTGTACAAATGGAGGAAAATTCCAAGACCATTGTTACCCTCCCCCAGGAGTGGTCGACCAACAAAGATCACTCCAAGCAGCAAAGCTGTAATAGTTGGAGAGGTCACAAAGACCCCAGGGTATAACTTCTAAGCAACTGAAGGCCCTCTCTCACATTGGCTAATGTTATGGCAGGTTTTGACAGGGAGAAAGCCCACTGCTCTCCAAAAACGGAACATTGTTGCAGGTTTTCTAAAGATCACGTTTTTGTGGATGGATGAGACCTAAAATAGAACTTTTTGGTTTAAAATAAAGCGCGTTATGTTTGGAGAAAGGAAAAGGAAAACACTGCATTCCAGATAAGAACCTTTATCCCATCTGTGAACATGGTGGTGGTAGTTATCATGGTTTGGGCCTTGTTTTGCTGCATCTTGGGCCAGGACGACCTGCCATCATTGAGGGGTAAAAAAAACGGGCTAAGGTCCGACCGTGTCTCCCGTCATGAATTCTTAGGGAACCTAATGTCAGGGGTGTGGCACCACCAGCATTCTAAAGGAACTACATGTTCAGGACACTCTGTGCGACGTGCGTACTGCGACTCGCTACTCTTCTAATCCGCCCTGAACCTCATGTCAGGACCATCTGTCCATGAGCTGAATCCCAAGAGAAGGTGGGTCATGCAGCAAGACAATCGACCCTAAGCACACAAGACGTTCTACCAAAGAATGGTTAAAGGAAGAAATGGCGCAAGTCAAAAAGTCCTGACCTTAATCCAAATCAAAATGTTGTGGAAGGACTGAATGAGGTCAGCTAAATGTGAGGAAACCCACCAACATCCCAGAGCTGAAGCTGTTCTGTACGGAGGAATGGGCCTAAAATTTCCTCCAAGCTGGTGTGCAGGACTGATCAACAGTTACAGGAAACGTTTAGCTGCAGTTATGGTGCACAGGGGGGTCACACCAGATACTGAAAAGCAAAGGTTCACATACTTTTGTCCACTCACTAATATGTAATACTGGATAATTTTCCTCAATAAATAAATAACGTATAATATTTTGTCTCATTTGTTTAACTGGGTTCTCTTTATCTACTTTAGGAATTGTGTGAAAATCTCACGATGTTTTAGATCATATTTATGGGGCAGAAATATAGAAAAATTCTAAAAGGGTTCACCACTAAACATCAACACTAGTTTTTTTTATATATATATATATATATATATATATATATATATATATATATATATATATATATATATATATATATATATATATCTCTATCTATACACACACACACAAGTCAACGTAGCGTAATCAATTAACCTAATGCATGTCTTTTGACTGTAGGAGGTAACCGGAGTAAACCCACGCAGACATAGAGGATATGCTGACTCCACACAGAAAGGACCCAAGCTTCTCCACCCTGGGTTGATCCCAGGACCTCCTTGCTATGAGACAGTGGTGCTACACACCATGCTGCCCACCTATTCATTAATGTAAATATCTAATCATGTGGCAGCAGTGCAATGCATTAAAACCATGCAGTTACAGACCAGCAGCTTCTGGTATTGTTCACACAACCATCAGAATCAACCATCAGAGTCAAAACATGCGATCTCAGAACAAACAACACTTCAAACCTTGAAGCAGAACAATAGAAGACCACATCGGGTTCCACTTCTGTCAGTCAAGGACAGAAAGCTGAAGCTACAGTGCGCACATGCTCAACAATACCTTTCAGACATTTCCAAAAAAAAAAACTAGGAAAAAGTAGCCTGATCGGATAAATCTTAATTTCTGCTGAGGTACACAGATGCTATGGTCAGACTTGCATGAATCCATGGACCCTACCTGCCTTGTGCCATCAGTCCAGGCTGGCAGAGGTGGTTTAATAGCAGGGGAAATGTTGATGATGATGATAAACAATCATCGCTGCTTATTTGAGGAGTGTTGCTGATCCCTTCATGGAAACAATTTACCCATCTTCTTATGCCTACTTCCAGCATGAAAACAAACCCCGTCACAAAGCAAAAGTAGTCACATGAACATGACACCAAGTTCTTCACTGCCTTTCCCAGTCAATGGATAATATTCCAATATGACATCTTTGTGATATGACAGTGTGTCTGCCACCTAGGGTTGGATATCGTTTGCATTTTATCGATTCCGATTCTGAATACGATTCTGCTTATTGATTCCGAAATGGTGAAAAAAAATGTGCCAAATGTTTAGGTATAAATATATTTTTTAAGATTTCACTTTCAAAACTAAGCAGGTTTATGTTAAGCTTTTTTCCATTTAAACCCATCATAAGTAGAAAAACTTGCTAAACAATTTCCCAGGAACACCAACGTTCTCTCAATTATTACTGGTCATAATAACTCTGCTGAAATGACAAACACGTGGTCAAAAGGGAAAGTAATCATTTTTATGTAAAGTGTTTTATTTATAAGAGGTTTAAATCTGGACCACAATGTCATCATTTCAGCAGTAGGGATGACTTATTACCGGTAGTAACACAGAAGGTTGGTATTGCTAGGTAAGTGTTTACTACATTAAGTCATCTTAAACTTTTTCCTTATAGGTTTAAATGGGAAGAAAAAAGCTTAATGTAAAAATTACTACTTTCCTTTTGGATCACAGGTTCGTCATTTGGGAGACTCCTGTATCCAGGGCTACTTACTTCTGATACTATCTTACAATCCAAGCAATTGTGGGTTAAGGGCCACGCTCATTCACAATCTAAAATCATCATATAATCCAGACCTAGGTCGTTTCTCACTATGGGTACTTCTCTGTGCTTGTGTTCTTGTGTACTTGTGAAACGTCATCAGCCGCAGCCCAAGTCCTGTTCCATTTCTAAGTTCACTTCTAACCAAGTCCGCTCCAAATCCCCGGATGTGCTCTTGCTCCGCCCATATTACCGAGGATGCATCAGAGCAGACTTGTGCGCACTTGAACAGCGAAATATCCCACAATGCATTGCCAGCTCAGTAATGGCGGATGAGAGGACTCCCAACTGGATGTATGATATCCAAAGTAATACTGTTATTGTGTCATGGAAGTTATAATGTTTAAAATCCCTATACAGTCAGTTTATGCAAGATTGAAGCTTACATAAAAAATGCTCAGACGATTTCAGAGATGTGGGACGTAAAGTTATTAATGTATTTATTATGCATTATATTTATTATTTGGTTCAGCCTGTATTCTAAATATGAATTTGTCTGATATAAATTGACATTCAGAATTGAATTCCCTTCTAAAATCAGACTTGTTTGGTGCGTTGCTTATGTTTGGGAAAGGTTTTTATTTATGCTTAAATGAGATCAGTCCGTTGTTACACGTAGATTAAACTATTCAATGGAACAGTAAACAGATCTGAGCACTTCTTCCCCACTGACAGGCTTTGTACAAGATGTTTTAGGATTTTATCTAGGTGTAAAAAGTAAACCCGCGTTGTTCTATATCCACGTACGCTGGCTTGTTCCAGTTGTAGAATAACCGACTGCGTCCTTCCTTCATCGGGAGAATGTACTCACACAGTCCAGCTTCCTAGTCCAGACTTAGGAAGTACGCAAGTCCGAACTCCATGTACTTGGTATTGAGAAACGTCCCTAGTCTTCCCGTTTAGCCTTCCTTACCTTTTTTGTTGGTAGTTTCTCATTTGGTTTGAAATTTTTTGTTAGTCTCGACATTTAGTCTGAAAGGTTTGGTAGTTTCTTCCCCTTAGCTGAAATGTTTGGTAGCTCCTTGATTAGCTGACACATTTTGGGTAGTTTTCTCCGTTAGCTGAAATATTGGTTTCGTTTCTCCCTCCCTTAGACTGAAATGTTTAGTAGTTCATTGATTAGCTGAAACATCTGGTAGTTTCTCCTTAAGCCTGAAATATTTTGGTAGTTCCTTGAGTAGCTGAACAACATTTTGGTAGTTTCTCCCTTAGCTGAATGTTTAGTAGTTTCATTGATTAGCTGAAACATCTGGTAGTTTCTCCCTTAGCTGAAACATTTGGATAGTTTTCTCCCTTAGTTTGAAAATGTTTATAGTTCATTGATTAGCTGAAACATTTTGGTATTTAGTTTCTCCCTTACCTGAAATGTTTGGTAGTTCCTTGATTGGGGCTGAAACATTTGGTAGTTTCACTCATTAGATCTTTAGAATGTTTTGGTAGTTCCTTGAGTAGCTGAAACATTTTGGTAGTTTCTCCCTAGCTGAAATGTTTGGTAGCTCCTTGATTAGCTGAAACATTTGGTAGTTTCTCCCTTAGCTGAAATGTTTGGTAGTTCCTTGATTAGCTGAAAAACATTTGGTAGTTTCACCTTTAGCTGAAAATGTTTGGTAAGTTCCTTGAGTAGCTGAAACATTTTGGTAGTTTCTTTTTCCCTTAGCTTGAAAATGTTTTAGTAGTTCATTGATTAGCTTTGAAACATTTGGTAGTTTCTCCCTTAGCTGAAATGTTTAGTAGTTCATGATTAGCTGAAACATTTGGTAATTAGTTTCGCCCTTAGCTGAAATGTTTGGTAGTTCATGATTAGCTGAACATTTGGTAGTTTCTCCCTTAGCTGAAATGTTTAGTAGTTCATTGATTAGCTGAAACATTTGGTAGTTTCTCCCTTAGCTGAAATGTTTGGTAGTTCCTTGATTAGCTGAAACATTTGGTAGTTTCACCTTAGCTGAAATGTTTAGAGGTTTCTCCTTTAACTTGAAAGTTTGTCAGTGTCCTGTTAACATGCTTCTTAGTGTCTCGATTTGATTTAGTGTCTCGAAATGTCTGGTCGTTTTACAGTGAAATTCCTGTTGAAGTGAAATGTTTACAACTATCCCGTTTAGCTGAAATATTCTGTTTGTTTGTTTTAGCTGAAATGTTCGGCATCGCTTTCAACATGTTTCTGTTAGATATCGCTGGATAAGAGCATTTGGTTGTGGTCTCAATAAGAAGAGCTGGAATTAAGAGCCGTTAAGACTGTAATTAGTTTACTGGTTAGGCAGCTACAAACACACACACTAGCCGGCAACGCGTTGGTCAGTACGAGCTAGCTAATCTACCTTTTGCCCCTAAGCAGCAGCGCATCTCTTCACCCGTGTCCGTGTTTGAACTTCTGGCTCGTATGCTGCGGAGTCTTTCTGGTTCACTTCTGTATGAACTCCACGGCACGTGCTAGAAATCTCCAAACTCCATAACAATCTCAGTGTGTGGCTTTGCTTCCCTTTACTTTCCACTTTTGTCAACGATTGGAGTCCCGCCTCGCTTCGTTTGACAGACAACCGACAAACCCAATAGTTGTTTAAGAAATTTCCCGGCGCTCTGACGAGGACCAATGACAGGACCAGAACTCCGGAGTGGGTGTTGCTTAGAGAGAGGAGCGAGAGAGCGAGGCTGTGATTGTCATGGTGACCGAGCAAGTGCGTCGTGAGTAGCAGATGGAAATGTCGTTTGAATAGTAGCGCGTGCAAAGGGCAGGTGCGGTTGCTATGGGAACAACAATGTACACCGTTACTCCTGTTTTCAAAGTTTTCACAGAGATTTTTCGCTTGCTCGTGCACTTAAACGCCTGTTATTACAACTATTTTTTTTTTCACTAATTGCTTACTTATAACTGCCTTCAAGTGGTGTCGGAAATATCGTATTTACGAGATGAGATCACACAAAAACGTCACCGCAATGTCGTATTTACCAGTGGGAAACTGGACTCGGATTTTTCGATAAGCCCCAACTTCTTTCCGAGTTGGGCGTTGGTCAGTAACCAAACGTCATGTCAGTAAACATAAAGTTTTTAGTTTACTACCAGTAGTTTTGCGTGTTGTTAACTGTATCAGTTTAAGCTTGTGTACATTTTGTCCAACTTGCACTAATGTTTATGAGAAATTACAACAAAATAATATTATATAATATAAAATATTACTCATCTAATGCGTGTCCTGTTCGCTTTATCTTATCTTCAAGTAAGGCTAAATAAACTTGCCTGGTTTTGCCTATACAAAAATAGAAGTAGTACAAACAAAAGTTTTTCTTTGGCGTCACCACACCCGACAAAAAACACTTGAAACGTAACATCATGTCGTTAAGTACCGACCACCTCCGAACTCGTAGTAGTAGGAACTTCCGAGAACGACTTGAAGGCAGCATTACAGTGGGGAAAAAAAGTAGTTTAGTCGATCACTTGATTGTTCAAGTTTTCCGACTTAGGAAAGATGAGAGAGGTCTGTAATTTTCTACTAGAAATAATGAGAGATGTCTGTAATTTTTTTCATCATTAGGTACACTTCAACTATGAGAGACCAAAAAAAATGAGAAAAACAAAATCCAGGAAAATCACATTAGTAGGATTTTAAAGAATTTAATTGTTAATTATGGTGGAAAAATAATTATTGGTCAATAAATTTTGGTTCACCACTCAATACTTTGTAACATAACCTTTTGTTGGCAATGACAGAGGTCAAACGTTTCCTGGTAAGTCTTCAACCAGGTTGGCACACACTGTAGCTGGTATTTTGGCCCATTCCTCCATGCGAATCTCCTCTAAGAGCAGTGATGTTTTTTTGGGGCAACAAGAACTTTCACTCCCTTCCACACCATTTTCTATGGGGCTGAGGTCTGGAGACTGGCTAGGTCACTCCAGGACCCTTGAAATGGATTTTTACGGAGCCACTCCTTCGTTGCCGCGAGCGGTGTTTTTGGGATCATTGTCATGCTTGAAGACCCAGCCACGTTCATCTTCAATGCTCTTCACTGATGGAAGAAGGTTTTGGCTTAAAATCTCAACGATACATGGCCCCGTTCATTCATTCTTCCCTTAACATGGATCAGTCATCCTGTCCCCTCTGCAGAAAAACAGCCCCAAAGCAGCACGATGTTTTCATCCCCCATGCTTCTCAGTAGGTATGGTGTTCTTGGGATGCAACTCAGCATTCTTCTTCCTCCAAACACAGTGAGTTGACACTTTTTACCAAAAAGTTCTGTTTGGTTTGGTTTCATCTGACCACATGATATTCTCCCACTCCTCTTTCTGGATCATCCATATGCTTTTTTGGCAAACTTCAGACTCGGCCTGGACATGCACTGGCTTCTAAGCAAGGGGACACGCCTGCACTCTGCAGGATCTGAGTCCCTCTCGGCGTAGTGTGTTAACTGATGGTTTAGCTTTGTTACTTTTGTCCCAGCTCTCTGCAGGTCCATTCATCAGGTCCCTCCGTGTAGTTCTGGGATTTTTTGCTCACCAAAAACATTCTCATGATCATTTTGACCCCATGGGATGAGATCTTGCATGGAGTCCCCAGATCAAGGGAGATTATCAATGGTCTTGTATGTCTTACAATTGCTCCCCACAGTTGATTTATTCACACCAACCTGCTTGCCTATGTAGATTCACTCTTCCCAGCCTGGTGCAGGTCTACAACTTTCTTCCTGGTGTTTCTCAACAGCTCCTTTGGTCTTGGCCACATGGTTGAGTTTGGAGGGGGGGTCTGAGTCTAGGTCTGACTGTTTGAGGCTGTGGACAGGTGTCTTTTTATACAGAAACGAGGTCAAAAAACAGGTGCCATTAATACAGGTAACGAGTGGAGGGGACAGAAGAGCTTCTTAAGAAGTTGTTACAGGTCTGTGAGAGCCAGAAAAATCTTGCTTGTTTGGCGTGACCAAATACTTATTTTCCACCATGATTTAGCAATTAAATTCTTTAAAATTCCTACAATGTGATTTCCTGGATTTTTTGTTTCATTTTGTCTCTCTAGTTGAAGTGTACCTATGATGAAAATTGACAGACCCTCTCTCATCTTGTTCTAATTCGGAGAACTTGCACAATCAGTGACTGACTAAATACTTTTTTGCCCCACTGTACATAAGGCACTTGTGTTAAAGTTCTCATATGTTGATGATTTTAGACCACTTTAATGTGATGTAATAATTCAGCTTAAATTACGTACACAAACATGCACACAAATACCTACACATCGTATTTCAATGATTTATTTTTAAATAACATACTTGTTTTAAAGCATTTCTGACCTTTTTGTTCAGCACATCATATCATGCTATCCCAGCACCGCAGTAACCAGGGTTCATGAAGTGGCGTACCTTACATTTAGCCATTTAACAGACACCATTTCCAGAGTGACTCACAACTGATGCAATCTTACAATCGAAAGCAACTGCGGGTTGCTCAAGGTCCCAACAAACAGCTTGGTGAAGGTGGGATTGAACCCTTGACCTTCTGTCCACAGCCCAGTACCGTAACCACTAAGTCACCACAGTCTCACCTACCACAAGGTTCAAGAAGTGCTTCAAGAAGTGGCTTCAAGGAATGCCAAAAGTGAGCCAGAGCTTATTGTCTAACAATATCTCACGATCATGTTTCAAAGTCTATCTGGATCTCCATACTAATACCCATGTTTTGGATTTAATTTTTGGGGTGTCCACAAACGTTTGTCTATATAGTGTTTGTTAAAATGTCTCACCTACTATTATCTAACACCATTATCTATCCCATAGACTTATAGTACTTTCTCACGAACAAAAAGATGAAGATTTCTCTTTTTCTGGTAAGTAATAAGAGGAGGAACTTGTAAAAGGTAAGCAAGCATTTCTTTGATGATGCTCTCTACAGACCGTTTTACATATTTCATAGTAATGAACAGGTTGACCTCGTATCAGTTAGTATGGAAGTCTCATATTGGCCACAGATGAAGCCATATAGATGGCTTGCAGGTTTTTTTCCACATCACTAAAGTAATAAGAAAACTAATAAGAAAACTTCCACTACCATCTTCTAGAAATGAATTCAGCGTGCTCTGGTGCACTCTGCAGAAAAATATCTAAGAAAGAGATTTTGAATATCCTATCATCTGCTATGAAGAATCATATTTCATTCAAATGATTAAAATCTACTAAACAGAGCATGTAAGCATGCCAGTGTATTTTGGCTCCGGTGTTTTGATCACGAGTGGCTGCTGCAGCCCAGAGAGGAGGGTGAAATAGAACAGGAAAAAAGTTTTTCAGTTAAAAAAAAAAATGTTCTTGCACTTGGAACGTCTTGGGAAAAAAAAAATCAATTTTTCCTTGCTGGTTGACACACTCAATTTCATTTTAGCTATACAGTCTGGTCTGACAGCTATCCAAAGTAAAACAAAAGAAAAAAGAAAAAAGTTATGTTCATTGTTTTTATGTGGTTAAGTATATCTTATGCCTACTAACAGATTAGTTCAACACTTTCTGTTTTGAAATGTGAATTGGATGAGATCAGAGTGCCTTTCAGCAAAGCCTGCATCTAATTATAACAATGTTGATTCCCCCAGGCATCCAGGGCTCATCTAGAAAACCCCATTTAAGCTGATAAAGTCATGGATTTATCCTTAAATTGGCAAGTTGATTGCAAAGACAGCTTGTTTACTACAGCAGGTTTACTACCAAGGTTACGTGGTTTTAGGTTGACGAGCAAACTGTAAAATTGGTGTTACATCTACTTTAAGAACATTGCAACACCCTGCATGGTCTTCTTTTTAGTTAGACATACCCACAGTGTTGATATTAAATTAAAGGGAATTTTAGTATAATAATCTAGCTTTGATAAAATGACACACATTATAACCTTGCATTATATACTCACTGGACAAAAGATTAGTGACCTGTGACCGAAAAGTGCCTAATTGCGTGCAATACCTCCACAGTTATGACAAGAATTTCCTGTAGACTGGGATTTTTGCCCCTGCTGGTAGACCTGTATGACCGTATGCAAAGACATCAGCAAATACAGCTACTTCCTTCACACTATGGCCTTTAGCACGCACAAATGCAATCACTCCATTTTACCAATCATTAACATTTGTTTTGTGACCCATTTCCCACGCATCGAACGAGACATACACTGCACTGTACCACCTCTTCTCAATTTATGGCATTTCTAGCCCGACCATCCTCGTGCAACGCCATCTGCAGGTGCCTGAAGTTAATACCACCTTAAACAAGCAAGGTGACTAACTTTTTTTGTCCGTGGAGTATGTGTCATTTTCTAAAAGCTAGAGTTTCGTTTTAAAGCAGCACGCAAAACTAGTATTAATGTTATCTTCAATAGTAACTAGGGGTCAATTAGCTGAAATAATGCTTGCAGGTGCAAATAAATACAGTATAGAGGGCTTTGCTACTGATTGGGTAAACTTGCAAATGGGTAAGCAGAAAATTATGTACAGCAGTGATTCTCAAATTTGTTCTGCAGTGCTTCCTTTTGTAGCTGAGAATATTTAGAACCACCACTCCAACACATACGTGCATGTCTTTTGCTTCCAAACTCCATAATAAAGTGACAAATCACCTTTACAGTGGAATTAATACAAGTGACACACTATGTATCTTAAACCTGCCTCATTCATTTGCCTTGCTTGGCCCCCTGCAATAGCTCCGTGTCACCCCTAGGGGGGAGGTCTCCCACTTTGAGAAACACTGATGTACAGTAGGTGTTTAACATTCAGTATTAAAAGTAGTTTGTAGAATCTGTACTGACTGATTATTGACTCAAAACGTACTTGTATAATATAAAGCAGTGGTTTTAATTCCATCAGTAAACATTTACTATAATGTTATCAGTGAACACATGATAAAATGCCTTAATATGACCATTTTGTGTAGTTTTATTCCATTTTAGAAATGGGGGAGCAAAGAGTTAAACATTATTACTGTTACTGAACCTTTCCACACAATCTGACCCACACGATGCTACAACAAAGCTGCTAAAAATCCATAATCCTATAAACACTAGGTACACATTTGAAAGTACAAATTATACCCCCAAATTGCTCTTAACAAGAAAACTGGGGATAAAACAGGGGAGCATTGATTTGATTGATCACGAATGATCAATCAAATCAATAATTATATGATTTGTAATCATTTTATATGATTTGTAATAAACAACATTCAACAAATTCAGGAAAATGCTAAACGGAAGCATTTTCACTAGAGGTCTCAGACTTTTGGCCCCTCACTTTGTGACTTCCAACATGCAATGAATCCATGTTGCGTTTTCCTGACCTGAATACAATGTTTTTCACTACAAATCATATAATGCTTATGTCAAGTTAGCTTGACAAAGTTTTTCTATTTCTCTTATCAATCGTAGGAAATTTGTTCAGATTACTGCTTGTTGTAATTGCCCATACACTGACATATAAAGGTTAGGATAGAAAAATCTTTTCTGTACAAAACCACCAGTAAATAGTCCATAAAAGGTGAAGTGTGACACACTGATATTATGATTTCACTGGGAAATCAGTCGGCCATGAAGTACATGTGCGGTGAACTGAAAGTCAATTCAGAGTAATAGACAGTAATTAGAATGTGTTTCTAAGATTGAACAGTGCTTTTGATTACGTTAGTCAGACATTCAATGACCTGTAACTCATTGAGTGTTGAAAGTACGCATTTTGAACTGGGCTACATAAGCATTCTTGTAGTTTATCTGCTTATCTTTCAGATCATCTATTCCAGTCACTGCACACAGGTTTATTATACAAGCTGAGAATAGCTGAAATGTGACCTTGGCGATGGTAAACTGATATCACACAAAGTGAACAGGTATTAAGTTGTATGAAACTGTATGGTTGCAACAAGAGGTAATACGCCGAACTTTAAAAATTCATAACCTTGCTTAACTGTTTGTGAATATCCTCACAAACGTCAAACAGAAAGTTGAGATTCCGGCCTCTTCCTCTAACCAGACCACAAACCAGCCTGAAATTTTCCATCCTTGCCTCCAGTCACTGACTGTTTACAGTCTGGCATGGACAGTCTAACCTCGTTATCTCGCCATCCTCATCTCTCGCCACCTGTAATGGCAGAACGGATTTCCTTCCATGCACTTTACCTCGAAAAGCCACCAACCTTGCCTCTTGCCAAGCTTAAAATGTGACCAATGTCCTGCCAGTAATGAAATTCTACTCCAGAAAGCTGCCAAGTTTCAGACCATTGGTAGGTGGTGCTTTAATCCTACTTTGAACTTGCAATGCCGGATGATGTACAGCCCCCGTCTGTTATTAGAGATGTTATATAAGGAGGATACTGGTCACTGGTTGAAATATGAATGGGACTGTAGTACAGAAGAATAGTAGTACTTAGAAAGAACCAATCGGCCTATTAGTAAATGTGTCAGAGTGTGGGGTGGCAAGTCTTGGCCCCATTATAGTGGCAGCATGCGCATGAGCCAGCATAAGCTTTAAAAAAATCTTATTTTTCTGTGTTATTTGAACCCAACAACGCAAGTTAAGTTATATCATTTTTGTGAGATTATACCAGCGATTCTAAATTCCAAAAATAGCCATGAAACAGACGTGGATGAGATACCGACTTTAGACTGTTGACTTGTTTTCTTTTTTTTTTATGGTACTACAGTTACCTCCCATATCCCAAAATTGCCTCTAGTTGAAATGGCATATTGCCCCTACTTGTGATTGAGTGTGAATTAGTACTACAAAGTTTACTCGGATCAAGGTGCATTCTGCCTTAAAGCGTTTCCCAACTAGGCTTCAGAAAACAGTGTGGCTCTTAATTGAAAATGAGCTTGGCATCCATGCTCTATAACCACCATTTCTTGGTACAGTCCTGCTTTTGTGGTGCTCATCACATTGTATATATTAGAGGTGACTTTGCTTCCCTGACAAAAGACAAGTTCCACAAGCAAACTCTAATGTCACATGTAGCCTCTCCTCTTGTAGGTTAGTGCTGAAGGTGAAATACAGTCAGTGGTTTAATCAGATTATGCCGCTCCTAGGTTCACTAAGATTTATCAGGCCAGTGAAAGTGCATGTCCAACCAGGCTCAATGACTCACAAGCAAAGCAAGCCGTGGCAAAGTCTTTGTTACAGACTGAGATTATTAAAAAGATATCCCATGGCAACTCATTATACCATCAGCATGGACTATTTTTCCTAAGGCCATTTAATTAAATTGGAATTATTCGAATAAATAAAGAAAAATCAACCACTATGTGCCTGTCAGCTAGTCCGTCATTGTGCCAGCAGGCAAGTGCCTTATTTCACTCATTTGTCCATTTCCTCCCACCACACTTGACATCTAGTCACTCTTTTATATCCATGTTCCTTACTCCTTCCTCTTACTTTCATCCCCTTTTCTGCCTGGTTTATCATTTAGCTATCAACATGAGCCATGCTTTGTTTGTTTGTTTATTTCATGTTGTATCAGCATCAATGGCTATTCAAGACAAGAGAGAGTTTACATCGATACCATTCAGACATATTCATACTGGGCCAATTTACAGCAATCAATAGACCTAATGCATGTCTTTGGAATGTGGGAAGAAACTGGAGTACTCAGAGTACATGCAAACACCACACAGGCGGAGTCCAAGGTCGGGATAGATTTGGGGATCTCTGAAGCTGTGGGGTGACCACACTAACCGCTTGCACCACTGTGTCACCCTATGAGCCATAGGCATATCTAGTCTAGCTTGAGTCGACTTGAGTGTTCAATTGAAGGCGACTGGATTTCTTGGTTTTTGAAGACTTTTCAGGTCTCATCCGAAAGGCTGCTTCAGTTCTAGAAACTGTTGGGGAGTCCCAGGTATTTAACCTTGGAGGTGGTCCTGAGAGTCCTTGACCCACCCTGTCAATACATGTGTCGTTAGGATCACAGGATGCAGGCATGCCCCATTAGTGTGTTGTTGCCCCACCCTGCCATCATGTGAGTCGTTCGAAGTGTGAATGGATGTTAAACTTCCTGGGAAGGGTTCTCAAGACTGCTTTGTAGGTGGCAGCCTGGAATTCCCCATCAGTTTCTAGAACTGAAGAAACCTTTCAAATGAGAAGTAAAACGCCTTCAAGAATCAAAAGTCAACACTCAAGTCTACCATGACCTGGAAGACTGACATCTAGCTTGAGTCCCAGCACCCCTAAACATAGTAAAATGTAGGTTGTCCCTAAGCTAAAAAAAAAAATAAAACCATACAAAGTATATGGGTGTAAATACAACATTTTAGCATTGCCTGCCTCGCCAATGGTATGATCCAAGTGATGGCTCTGTGGCTCACAGGCTCAGCATTAATGGACGTTTGTCAGATGTTCTTCCTTCAGAAGAGTGGGAATGATGGGATGGTCCAAAACAAGTTACAACGTATAGCTTTTTGTTAAAAACAAAACTAAACAAGACAAGGGGGAACCGGTGTCATTGGGTCCTCAGCACCCCTACAGCTTTGGTCCTAGAATCTCCCATGTTATGAGTCATGGGACTGAGGTTCAAAAACAGCATGGTAGGGCCAATCCGCATACGATTAGATCATCTTTAAGTTTCTTCCAATGACTAAATGTCATTGAAAATTTTCTGTGAAAACGTCTCTATGCACAATCCGAGGTTTTTCAAATCCTTCATAAACAAGAAAATGAACCCCCCTGCCATTGTAGATATACAATAGCAGTAAGGACAAGTCCATTACTTGACTGATGTTGTGATGCTTTCAGCATAATAAGATCTAATTCCACACAAATGTAAGAAAACAATGGGAGTGACTGAATTGCAATGCGAACGGGGACAATAACAGGGACAAGGTTGGAGACACAATTATAGCGTGAGTAAAGCCATGTCTGTCAGCACTAATTATGTGCACTCTTAAGAGCGCTATTTAGGAAAATAGCCTGTAGCTGACGGACTGAGGAGTTAAGCTGCATCTTGTCAATAGGAATCTTTTTTTCATTAGCCACAATAAAAGACAAATAGTCAAGAGCCTTTGTTGTGTGGAATATCTGCTCATTCTGTATGGTCTTTTGTCTTATTGAAAGATGGAAATTGTTACTTATGAAGACACTGAAAATAACAAACACAATTGTTTTTCAATGGCTTTCTTTCTTTTTTTTAAAGTCTTTTCTATGTGAAGAACTCTGTCTCTTTGGAACATCTGTTCAAACACGCAGAAGACAAACAAACATTATGTCTGAAGCTATTGTTGAAAAATGTTTCAAAGAGCAAGACATTTATTATAGTGCTTCATTCAGTGGTACACTCATGCACAGGACTAAAGGCTGTTAATTAGCAGTGGTGTGCCATTTTTGAGTTACAATGCCTCAGTGGTCTAGAATGACGAAACTATCCTTCAACGTTGTTAACTAACGTTTAAAGGGCAGTGTCACAGAGCTGAAGACATTGCATATGGAAGAAGGAACAGCTTGCATACTTGCATAGTAACAAAGAACCCAACAAACAGAGTCAAAATTATTTTATGAGTCTGAAAATCTCACTGTGGACAGTCCGAAAGCAGTAAAGGATTGCTTAGAGCTATGTTTTCAAAGAGATAAAGTACTGGTAGCTACTTTCATGTATGTTCATGTATTGATAGTTCATTGTATCCAGCTCAGGTCATGAAGGGACCAGGTCCTGTCCATTGGAAGGCGCACACACTGGGACGGCAGTTAACCTAATGTGTGTCTTTAGAATGTGGGAGGTACTAGAGTACCTTAAAAAAATCCACTCAAGATTCAGAGAGAACATGCAAACAGTAGGCACCGACCACCATGTTGTCTTCCAGAATACTAGTTACTAGCGCCTATCTATATAAAATGTACATCTTCATTTTACATACCTGCCCTTCTAATCGTAACGCCCAGTCTGGCTTTTGAGTTTCCAGAATTGAATTTTCAGAGGCAGAGCTCCAATGATGCAGAACCAAAACCCATGACTATAAAACAGGGATGGACACCCATGTGAATACAAACACTGCTCATTCCACTGATAATGGACCTGTAATAAATAGATATATGCCTCTAGGGCATAAAAGAACAAGTCTTTCCCAGCGTATAGCTACACAGACAATGTGAAATACAATGCCATGTCCTTCATACTTTGGATGATGCATCAAATTTTCAAACTGTAATCCATACAAGCATGTGCAACTGCAAATACCTACGATGCAAAAGCCTGATCAAAAAGCCATTTGAGCTCAGCCCATGTAGCACAGAGTAAAGGCCAGTGCTCATCCATCAAGGTCAAGAAATGTCTCTCCTTTCAAAGTCCACGTGAATGAAAGTGCTCCGTTTTGCGGTGGTCTTTTCCAAAAGGGAAATGGGGAGAGAGGAGACAACGAGGTGGCAAAAGTGAATTATCAGTCTGCTATACATTTGAAGGTAATTAGAATTCTTCATTTCTTTTGTGTGGACCAGGGCAGAAAGACGCCAGGCGCTCTGGGGTGACAGGTTAATTGAGGAATAATACCCTTCAGAATGATGGATTTTGGTGACTTGAGATGTCAGAATCCATTATGGGATATTTAAATTTGCAATTAAAGTAGGAGGTGGGGTGCAAGTTCCCCTCACTTTAATTTTCCCCTCTCCAGTCATTCCTAGTTGAACTCATTTTATTAAGGCTCAGCAATAAATGTTCCGTCCTGTACATTATGCTTTTTAGCAGTTCTTTATGTTTGGAGGGAAAACAAGGCTTGATTAATATTCGAGTATGTAACTACAGGTATGCGCCGTTTAGCAACCATCCGAACAACGATCTTTCAGATTAACAACCAAGGTCTTATCAATGCTAATACATTATGAAAGGAAACAAAAATCTGTCTTTTAACTCTGGACATTACAGCCGTAACCAGCCAATCAGTGCGGTCATCCCAATAACAAATCAACGCTGCTGATTTTCAAACAGAGACGGGTATGTAAGAGCAGGAAGTCCGTCATAGTGCGAGTGTGTGTGTGTATAACCATAGACATAATATACCTAGATGCTGCATTGACTGTCAACGTCGTCGCTACATTGGTCCAGGCAACTTATAATTCTCCAAAGATTGAGTCAGATAATATTAAAAAATAACAATTAGTAATAGATTAGCAATAGTATATGTAGCTTAAATAGTTATGTAATACTGTAGTTGTATAATATTCACTATTTTATGGAACTATATTATATTGCTTTTATACTACTACTTATACTACATATACTATTGCTAATCGAATTGTTAATTTCATTAATATTATTATTTATTAGACTACAGCTTGTTGTATTTTTGTAAAATTATTTAGTTAATCAATTATATATTATAAATTTAATTATAAGCTTCTCCATTCACTTGTATACGTTTGTAAGCCAGTCTTGCCTGGACCAATATGGCGGATGCACTGACGAATTGCAGCAACGAGCTGAAGTGTCCAATGCGGATCTGGGTACATGCGTCTGTGTGTGCACCACCTTAAAGGTTGTGTGTTTCATTGTTTGTTAGCTCACCTTTCTTTTTCTTTGTTTTCTTTTCTTTAGAAACTGTTCTAACAGTCGGTTGATGTGTTTAGAGACTTTTTTAGTGTGCGTAACTTATATTTGTGTGTATGATTTTTCCAGACTTATTTGTAACAAGCTGTAAATTCCAAGTGTATGTTCCTGTCCTAATGTAAGTAGTACTCCTTTGTTTGTCTCCCACTACCTGTATGTTGTCTCTGACCTATAACTATATAAACTGCTTCATATTCGCTCGTTGAATCTCTGTTTCATCTGGCTGATCTCCCATGTTGTTCCAAATATTGTCTATCAATAAATTTTTGGCCCAGGAGTGGTCGACCAACAAAGATCACTCCAAGAGCAAGGCGTGTAATAGTTGGTGAGGTCACAAAGGACCCCAGGGTAACTTCTAAGCAACTGAAGGCCTCTCTCACATTGGCTAATGTTCATGACTCCATCATCAGAAGAACACTGAACAACAATGGTGCATGGCAGGGTTGCAAGGAGGAAGCCACTGCTCTCCAAAAAGAACATTGCTGCTCGTCTGCAGTTTGCTAAAGATCACATGGACAAGCCAGAAGGCTATTGGAAGAATGTTTTGTGGACGGATGAGACCAAAATAGAACTTTCTGGTTTAAAAGAAAAGAGTAATGTTTGGAGAAAGGAAAACACTGCATTCCAGCATAAGAACCTTATCCCATCTGTGAAACATGGTGGTGGTAGTGTCATGGTTTGGGCCTGTTTTGCTGCGTCTGGGTCAGGACAGCTTACCATCATTATATCAGTGAATTCTAAAAGAAAATGTCAGGACATCTGTCCATGAACTGAATCTGAAACTTTTGCCACTCACTAATATGTAATGTTGGATCGTTTTCCTCAATAAATAAATGACCAAGTATAATATTTTTGTCTCATTTGTTTAACTGGGTTCTCTTTATCTACTTTTAGGACTTGTGTGAAAATCTGATGATGTTCTAGGTCATACTTATGCAGAAATATAGAAAATTCTAAAGGGTTCACAACCTTTCAAGCACCACTGTATATTCACATTACAGCAGCATAAAGAGACTACCTGACGTCCAACGTCCAAGTCGATCTACATCCTGTTTCACTGAACGTAATGCGGCTGTTAAACAGTGCATAGCCACTGGTCAGCTGTGTATGGTTATATCCCCACTGGCTTTTGCTTTGAATGTTCAAATCTGTCAAAGAGGAAATGATGAGCACCATCTTCGCTCACCTGTTTGTGCCACAATGCTTCACGCACTGAACCCTGACCTTAACAGAATCGCACAAGGGCTCGAGGTGTAGGAAAGGTCACGGGCAGCAGAGGCCAGTAACGTGCTGCAGACACAAGGGTGACTTATGGGTAACTCCATCACCTGTTTTCACGGCTCATCCCGTGCTGAACGTTGAGCCGTCTGAACAAGTGGTTGACGACAACACTCGTGTCTATAAATTCTCCCTATTAAAAAAAAGGTGTCTCGTTTGACCATATGAAGAGCTAATCTCTTACGCAGACTTATTTTTAGATGATGCCATTTCACTCATCTGAATGACGTGACTGGCTTGTAACCTTACTACAGGGCTGTGCAGTAGAAAGCCATCACAGGATTTATTCTCAGGGTCTAATGTAAACATGATCTTTGCTGCATACAAAGCTGCATAATAACCCTCCATGTCTAACAGTAAGCCTAAGTTGGATCTAAGGGGAGCCAAGCAAACTAAATGGAACACCGTCCAGAAAAAATGACCCGAGGTCTTTATTTTGGTCAAACAGAAGCGTCGATCGAGCAGGTGCAGTGCATCTTCATGGCAGATTTAGATAAATCGATAATGCAATGTAAAAAGAATTCACTTTCTACTGCAGACATGCTTTTAAAGCAGCCGAACGAAGGAAGGGACTGATCAAGCCCGGGTATCTATTCTACAAGAATGCAATCTGTGCTGGTGCTCTAATGCAGCCCCCACTGTCAGCTACTATATCGCCAGTCAGGGTGACGAATGGCAAACAGGCGCTTCTCAAATATTCAGGCAATGCAGCCGGAGGTGGGGAGAAGCTGGATACACTTTTCTTCAGCGAGAGTGATGTGTGCAAAAGAGCGACTACAGACTAGCAGCAGCTAAATGAGAGTGTAATGTTTGTGCACTGCTCTTGCAGTTGGTCCTGTACCTGCATGTAACAATGACAGCATAATGAACTGAGCCAAATGCATATTTTATTGTCTCAGGCTGTCCCACTAGCCCCTCCCAAACCCAACAAACCCCATTCAGCTGTAAAAAAAAAAATTCTCCACCCCATCCTGCTCAGTCGGACAGCTGGAAACAGAATTCATCCGATTCGTTCAGCTGTTTTTCTCTCTCACCTCATTCCCCTTGTTTCCTCTCTCTCTCTCTCTCTCTCTCTCTCTCTCACCCCTCCTCTCGCTGTCGTAATAGGACCTGCAGGAATCATTCAAAGGCTAGATATAATTTACTGCTCGGCGTGCACAATGCACCCGCACCCCACCGCTGCCCCCTTTCTCAATCGCACAAGGTGCCCTGCGGATGAACTAATCATACTTGAAATATTATTTCTGCTTCTTATTCCTCCATTTCATGAACAGCCGCAGTTTTATGGAGCAATAGATTTAATCCCTGCCTGTGTATGTGTGTGCGTGGAAGGGCGCACAGCCATTATTGTATGTTTATTACTTACATTTGGGTGTGCTGTGACAGAGACTGAGTGCTCACTAATTTTTGTTGCACCAACACCTTAATCTCCCCTGAGCATCCTTTCTATGGGATGGCATTAGGCTAACGCATACAGCTATGAAACCATGGCCACAGCTGATAACACACAAATCCGCAGAGCTTCTCTTTCCGACGACACACACATATGCTCACGCTATTAAGCTCCTGGAATACGCAGAAAAGCTCTTATTAAACTAAACAGCTGTACCACAAGCCAGTGAAGGGAGCTGACCATTACAAGTAAGCAAATAAATGCAGAAGAAGTGCATTGCATTTGCTCACACCACTTCATGTCCGTCCGAGGTCGTACGAATTATACAGTTACTCCCCGCTTTAACGATGGCCTGACTTATGACGTTTCAAATTCACGATGGGAATCCGATAATAAACATAAATACACAATCAGCAGAAACCGTACTCTGAATATCAAATTTTCCCAGGCAAGCAAAATGTAGTATACGCAGTACTCTCCCGCACTAAACAGTGGGGCAAAAAAGTATTTAGTCAGCCACTGATTGTGCAAGTTCTCCTACTTAGAAAGATGAGAGAGGTCTGTAATATTCATCATAGCTACACTTCAACTATGAGAGACAAAATGAGAAAAAAAATCCAGGAAATCACATTGGAGGACTTTTAAAGAATTTAATTGTAAATCATGTTGGAAAATAAGTATTTGGTCACCCACAAACAAACAAGATTTCTGGCCTGGCCTGTAACTTCTTGTTTAAGAAGCTCTTCTCAACTCCACTCGTTACTTGTATTAATGGCACTTGTTTAACCTCATTATATGTATAAAAGACACCTGTCCACAGCCTCAAACAGTCAGACTCCAAACTCAAGACCAAAGAGCTGTCGAAGGACAGCAGGTTGGTGTAAATAAATCAACTGTGGGAGCAATTGTAAGAAAATGTAAAACATACAAGACCATTGATAATCTCCCTTAATCTCGAGCCCCACGCAAGATCTCATCCCGTGGGGTCAAAACGATCATGAGAACGGTGAGCAAAAATCTCAGAACTACACGGAGGGACCTGATGAATGACCTGCAGAGAGCTGGGACCAAAGTAACAAGGCTACCATCAGTAACACACTACGGCAAGAGGGACACGGATTCTGCAGTGCCAGGCATGTCCCCCCTGCTTAAGCCAGTACATGTCCAGGCCCGTCTGAAGTTTGCCAGAGAGCATATGGATGATCCAGAAGAGGACTGGGAGAATATCATGTGGTCAGATGAAACCAAAATAGAACTTTTTGATAAAAACTCAACTCGTCGTGTTTGAATGCTGAGTTGCATCCCAAGAACACCGTACCTACTGTGAAGCATGGGGGTAGAAACATCATGCTTTGGGGCTGAACGGGGCCATGTATCGTGAGATTTTAAGCCAAAACCTCCTTCCATCAGTGAGAGCATTGAAGATGGAACGTGGCTGGGTCTTCCAGCATGACAGTGATCCCAAACACAATGCAGGGCAACGAAGGAGTGGCTCTGTAAAAAGCATTTCAAGGTCCTGGAGTGGCCTAGCAAAAAAATAGAAAATTTGTGGAGGGAGTTGAAAGTCTGTGTTGCCCAAAAAAAAAAAATCCCTGCTCTAGAGGAGATCTGCATGGAGGAATGGGCCAAAATACCAGCTACAGTGTGTGCCAACCTGGTGAAGACTTACAGGAAACGTTTGACATCTGTCATTGCCAACAAATGTTATGTTACAAAGTATTGAGTTGAACCAAATTTATTGACCAAATACTTATTTTCCTCCAGGATTTACAATTAAATTCTTTAAAAATCCTCCAATGTGATTTCCTGGATTTTTTTGCTCATTTTGTCTCTCATAGTTGAAGTGTAGCTATGATGAAAATTACAGACCTCTCTCATCTTTCTAAGTGGAGAACTTGCACAATCAGTGGCTGACTAAATACTTTTTTTGCCCCACTGTATGTATACTGTATATACATACAGTGGGGCAAAAAAAGTATTTAGTCAGCCACTGATTGTTAACTGTTCTCCAGATTGAGGGAAATTATCAATGGTCTTGTATGTCTTCCATTATCTTACAATTGCTCCCACAGTTGATTTATTCACACCAATCTGCTTGCCTATTGTAGATTCACTTTTCCCACGTTTCTGCAGGTCTACAATTCTGTTCCTGGTGTCCTTTGACAGCTCTTTGGTCTTGGCCATGGCTGAGTTTGGAGTCTGACTGTTTAAGGCTGTGGACAGGTGTCTTTTATACAGATAACGAGGTCAAAAAGGTGCCATTAATACAGGTAACGAGTGGAGGACAGAAAAGCTTCTTAAAGAAGTTACAGATCTGTGAGAGCCAAATATTACTTGTTTGTGGGTGACCAAATACTTATTTTCCACCATGATTTACAATTCAATTCTTTAAAAACCCTACAATGTGATTTCCTGGATTTTTTTTCTCATTGTGTCTCTCATAGTTGAAGTGTAGCTATGATGAAAATCACAGACCTCTCTCATCTTCATCTACACAATCAGTGGCTGACTAAATACTTTTTTTGCCCCACTGTAAATGACCAAGTAAATACTTTTGTCTCATTTGTTTAACTGGGTTCTCTTTATCTAGTTTTAGGACTTGTGTGAAAATCTGATAATGTTTTCGGTCATCTTCATGCAGAAATATAAAAAATTCTTTAATAAAACTTTCTAGCACCACTGTAACAGTGTTTTATACTGACAGCTGTAACTGAAACATGACTGTGTAACACTGGATTTGAAGTTTGGCCTTGTCCTACTTTCTAACATTTTTTTTAACTATTAAGTCACTTCAGATCAAGTCTTCTCCCAGATAAATAAAATTAAAGTTAAATGTACTACAGAATTCAAGTACTTGGTCCATGGTTTGTTTAAGGACAGCATGAGAGGAAGTTGATGAACTGACCTGGTGGAAGTGGAAAGCTATAAAATCCGTCATATCGAGATTCACTGTGGTATTTAATACAACTCATTCTACTGCTACTGTGTCTATGGAGAATCCAAAAATGCATGCTTCACATAATGAACGTACTACAACTGAGTGTTGCTGAACTAGCAGAGCTCAATAATTAGAAGGATTGTCCACAAACTTTTGTCTATATACTGTAGTTTGGGAATAATAGAAACTATCTCAAGTAGAACTCTTTAGAAAGCCATTAGGGACATTAGAAAACCTATAATGTTTTATATCATTTAGAGTTTTTTCAAGTAGAAAGGATTCTACCTAGATTCATTAGTGACAGAATTAGCCCTAAAGCAATCCTTTTCTGAGGTGACTCCGGGTTCATATTTAGCATGGTCCTGTTGAGTTGTTTATGGAGCTTGGCAGTGCTTTTACCGAAGGAGAGCGAGGGAGAGAGGAGCTGGCATGGAGACAGATCGTGTGCCAGCACCGTTTGTGGGAAAGTGACAGAGATTTGTATGTAATGCTATTGATCAGGCACCACCCCCATTGATCTCGAGAGAGACAGCAGTGGTCTGGATTAAGAAGAAAGTCTTTTAAACCTGTATGTGGCATTACATCATCAAAGCGCTCCTGGGGTCTCATTGGCCAAACATGGTAAATGGATTTGGAGCGGGAATTGACTCGATTACAGGAACATCATTTGGAAAAGCATAAATCAGCTTTATTGTTTTGATTCCGTCTGAACAGCGACTCCAGCTCGCTCCAAACGACGCCCACACCTCCACTTCCTCCTCACAATATCTGTCTGTTTTCTCTTTTCTTTTAGAAGTGAAAGGTTCCTTGCTGCAAAGCTGAGTTGTTGTTTTTGAAAATAATTGGTTTAACTGTGGCTTCCGCCTCCTCGGGGGGAGAGAGAGAAGCTCTGAAAGCATTCTCCTGGGCCCTACTCTTCCACTGTACCGAACATAACTTACTGTGTTTGAATTGCACTTTATATTGCATAATACTGAGCTATTGTTTCCTCTGCAGAGCCCTTAATGTTACACCAATGTCAGGTTATGCTGCTCATTGCATAATGATGGTGATCCTGTTTTCTGGAATTGCATTTATTACCATTGTTTTGTTGATCTTAGAACATGTACTGGTCCCTTGGCTCATGATGTATGGTTTACAACAATATATGCCGCTGTTTCGGCTAGGTGAAACAGAATGCAGAATTTGAATATGTCAAAACCTACACTGTGTTCTCAATACTGTGCTTGTAAAGTCCTTCCATTGACTGTAACTAAATAATGCTTACCTGACAACTCGCAGTAATCTTGACTTTAGTTAGGATTGTTTTGCTATTTAGGTTTTCAAATTAAAGCTTCAGTATTTGTTGGGAAAAATACACTATTGTTTTGGAAGGCCCACGGATTGTCCTCACATTCCTACATTTATCTGGTATTGATATCATTTTAAGGACATTCCAACAAAGAAAGCAACACAATCAGTCTTGGTAAACATATGTTTTCTGGACTTTCCATTAAGATAATGATTAATAGGTGTTTATTAATGGTACACCTACACCAAATTATAACCTTAACCCAGGTATCCCACAGCAAATATTTTGTCTCCTTTGGTTTTCCAAATAAAAGTTGCAGTTTTTAATATAAAAAAGCAACTTCCCTATGAGGCCCGAAAAATGTTTCTACAAGGTAAAAAAAAAAAAAAGTCACATTGTTCTTACCCCGTGTTCGAATTTGTACATTTACATTTACATTTACAGCATTTAGCAGACGCCCTTATCCAGAGCGACTTACAATTGGTACAGTCCTACAATCCAAGCAATTGTGGGTTAAGGGCCTTGCTCAAGGACCCAACAGTGGCAGCTTGGCAGAGATGGGATTTGAACCCTGGACCTTCTGGTCCAGAGTCCAGTACCTTAACCACTAGGCCACCACAGTCCCGTACTTCACGATGACACATAAACTTGATGATCACAATTGCGTACACACATGTGCAGACACGTTCACCGGCATTCAGACAGACAGACAGACAGACAGACAGAGAGAGAGAGAAAGAGAGAGAGAGAAACTGAGAATGAGGAGAGAGAGAGAGAGAGGAGACAGAAGGCAGCTCTCAGCGGTTCACTTTTGCTACTAAGGAGAGTTGAATTACTTCCCCTTGAGTTCCAAATGCTTTAGTCACTTTCATGTTCCACTTTTCATTGCAAGTACATGGGATATCAGTTTAGCTGCTTACAGGAAAACAGGACAAGTCCGGAGGGAAATGTTGCAGGATTTCCGTTCAGTCACAAACGGTCTGCCTCCAAAAAAACTCATTCCTGATCCGGCCCAGGACATACCGTGGCATGGGAGGATTAATTATTTTATCCAACAAGCTGCAGTGATCTTCTCTTTACCTCTATTATCAGACACTGTGGCCCTCAACAAAATGGCATTTTCTCCTGAGAGCTGATTGATGTCTAGACTCATTTCAGTAAAGAACATGAAGAGCATACACCAAATGAACGAGAGTTGCTGAACAGGGAAACTGGAGAAAATACACAGAAACAAAATTATGTCCATTTTGAAAAATGTTGCTTATGTGAATGCGTGGATCTCCACCATTGGGATGACTGTCCACATTTTTGCGATACGTTATGAGAGAAGCATTGATTGCATTAGACGAGGCTTGTAGCAGGGCCGTTTTTAATTCTTTGTACTGGGGCACACACAGTTTAGAGGGGCACAGCTGTACCCTATGCTTGCCATTCAGTTGTAGGGCCAGAACTGCCTATTAAACACTAAATATATTAAGCGACTAAGTGGGCGCTATAAGTGGGCGCTACTCTGCCACGAGTCAGAAATTAAGAACAAATTAACATTAAGGATTTTTAAATTGTATTAGCTAAACACATAACCATGAGCCAGGCAGCATGGTGGTGCAGCGGTTAGCACCGTTGCCTCACAGCTTCAAGATCCCCAGTTCAATCCCTGGGTGGAGTTTGAGTGTTCTCCACGTGTCCCAGGTTTTCTCCGGGTACTTCCTCCCACATTCCAAAGACGTGCATGTTAGATTAATCGGTGTCTCCAAAGTGCCCCTTAGTGTGTGAGTATGAGTGTATCTGCCCTACGATGGATTGGGGCCGTGTCTAGGGTTGTTCCTGCCTTGCGCCCTGTGTTGCCGGCTAGGCACTGGCTTTTCTGCAACCCTGACTAGGAGTAGCGAATAAGAAATGAATGAATGAATGAATGACAACCAGGAGCCATCAATACCTTTTAAATATTTGCAGATGTCTTTTACTCCACGAGAAAAAAGTAACTGGCTCTTGCTGAAAGTGTTAGTCACTCAATCTTTTGAAAAGCTGATGGGGCATTATGGGAAATGTAGTGCCTGTAGTGACGTTGCGTGGCATGTTCTGTAGCTCTGCTCACCAATCCAGGATAAAACTGACTTTTTACCCTCATAATTTCAGTAGGGCAGAGCAACATTTTATGAATACACCATTAGCTTATAGCTTTTTCAGAGCAACCTACTTACTAAGGAGTTGAAGATTAAGGGCATTGCCTAAGGACCTAACACTAGCTGTTTGGAGGTGCTGGGACCTGAGGTCTCATTCCAGGGCTTTTTTTTACGTTTGCATTCGCACCACCAGTAGGAATGCCCAGGTGATGTAAGCCACACGAATTTTGCTTAGATGACTCAAAAATGCATTGTGTTTGGCATCACATATAGGCTCATTTAAGCCTGATCTACACTGTCGGTCCATTTGTTCACTTGCTCACTACATCTGGACTAATTACCACATATTTACATCACTCTGGGTTCCTATGTGCTGAGAAAAGACCCTACCTTGAAGTAGGAGCTAAAAAATCCTGTAAAGTCCCTATACACGGCATTCTAAGAATTAAAATCATTCCCAGTTATTGTGGTGTGAACACGAGACAATGGCGGCACAGTTCTCAGAACTATGAAACAGTTCCTCTGGTGTGACAGCGCCGATTGTTTATCCTTATTTTCTAATGGCTCTGGCATTCCACAGTTGCAAAAGCACCATGGCACTTGCTATCGTCTTTCACAAACACTTAGAACAGAGCCATAATGCTGAATATTAGGGTTTTTGCATCTTTCAAAACTTTGGCCACTGTTGTGCTAGAGAGCGCATCGCTTTCTAATACGTTCTCTCTTTCAGATGCAGCATCTCGTTCCTGTTGTCTGAGGCTGAGAGTGGAGCGGCATTCCTTCCTGTCTTCTCTCAGAACATAATCTCCTTCTCACACCGAACATTAATCCTTCCTTATTTCTCTACCTTGTGCTCTCTCTGTTCTTCTTTATTACTTCCAGGTGTGAAAGCCTGGCCTCGCTCACAGGCAGCTGTGTTGTGAGGGGAAAAAAAAAGAAAATAACTTGTTTGGCGTTGTGCTGTTTTTAGAAGGAGATAGTCACTGAGTGTTTAGTTCTCCCGAGGAAGATGAGAAAAGGGGGGAGTGTGTACATGGGAGGGTGTAAATGAACTGGGGGAAGGGGTTTTGGAGAGACAAAAAGAGACCAAATCAGGACATAGAAGTGTAATGAGTTTTTTTCCCTTTCTGGTACGGACCACGAGACATATGTTACGCTTGGACAGGACATCTATAAAAGCACATGTTCTTGGACTTGAAGCGCGGACCAAGTGTGAATATATGAATAGAACGAGTGACGTTCTTTCATTTAGCAGGACATAGAAAAGTTATACAAATCGAATCTCATGGGGTTCTGGCTTGGCGAGCAGTTAGCATCAATCATATTTATTGGTTTTTAAGGCCAACCTGTGTTTATTGTGCTTATAGATTAAGTATAGTTTATTTACAGATGAAACGCAAGAAAGAATCACACGGTGACCATCAGACAGAGGAGCCACTTGTGTGCAGACAGAGTGAGTGCTGAGGGAGTTGCGGATGACAGAATAAGGGGAATTCCTTAGGGAGCATTTTGCATGGAAGTTCCTGTGCGAACGGCTGTCCTATGCTCTGCGTTAGGAGTTGCGTTTGATGACTCGTTCGTCTTGCGATTTCACTCCCCATACATCCATGTTTTTACAGGCCATTTCAGGCACCGCAGGGCTGCCTATAATTCACCTTCATTCTTGCTTAATCCTTCCACAGAACCCAGACTCGCCGCCAAACAGGGTCCTCATTTCACCCCATTTTAAACTTTCGACAACATTCAATAAACTACATTCACACTGGAGGACTAATTGGCTCTTACTGCTACTGTCAGGTTTTAGTTGTGGTTTCATATTTTATTATTTATAAAGAATTTCATACAATTAGACCTCTGCATCCATGGGTTCCCCATGTCCACGAATTCAGCCGACTGCGGATCAAAATATATTTTAAAAAATCCAGTTAATAAAAGTTACAAGTAGTGTTGCACCGCTACCGCACCGATACCATGAAGCGGGTACTGATGCACATGCACACCACTAGATGAAGTTTAACCGAAGCCAGCAGCGTGTCCGCGGTGTGGGATTATTTCTCGCTTGAGACTAGCAGAAGCAAAATGCCTTCTGCAAAATCTGTAAACGCCAGTATTTTTTGAAATGTAAATATAACTAACAATTAAAAAGCTTAGTAATATCATGCTTCCCTACTTGTGCTCGTTACTGCATTATGACAAAATTTTATTTTTCATGGCTCCAAATCTTTTCAAACTCAACCAGCAGATACCATTATTTCAAGCTTATTATATCTTGTTTGAGATACAGAACACTGCTTTTACCAAACTAAAGGCAATCTATTAAAAGTGGAACCCTATAAATATCAAGGTTTATAGGCACCTATTGAATAGTTAAGTTCGATAGAGTTAGTATCTGTACTTGGTATCGGCAGATACTTGAACATCAGGTATCGGTAATCCCAGCACCCTAGACTCAAGGACAGATGGAAGCCTTTGGTGAGGCAGAACACAGACACATATGAACAGATAGTACTCAGGGATTCAACCATCACACAGTCAGAACTGGAATCAACACGAGACCAGCACTGGCAACGAGGAGTCCTTACCTCGGATACAAGGAAAGAAGGAAGGAATAGAATAGAGCTTGCCATTGAGGGTGGGTGGTGCGTTTATGGCATCTGCCGGTGTGAAGTGAATTAGGAGTTACACTTCAGACCCTCCAGTCCTGTAAAACAGGATGCTTTGCTTTATAAATGTGATATGGAATGCATGTTTTATGTTCTAAACCTTCAATAACAATATTTATCACGTCCTTATCTTTTTCTTTTTCAGCATTTCAATGAGACTGTACTGACGTACAACAGAAAGATAACTTTTTACTTAATAGTTATTTATTTTTTAGGTACTTTTACAAGAAACAGCATATGCAGGATGTAATCTTGAATTCCATGTGTTGGAATCTGCTGTCTCACATTAGTGAGGAGGAAAGAAAAAATGTCCCTATTCTGCTGCACTACCAAAATCCCACTACATGTGCTTAAATTCATTCTTAACAAAAAAAGCTATGATTTTTTTTAAATTCTTCAAGTAACTTCTTCAGAATGATCTTTACGAGTTGACAAGGTAAGCACCCAAACTTTAATCAGCTTAGTTATTGGAAATAAGGCCTACATACTTTCACTTCAAAACCTTTAAGTGACATCACAACTATATTTTCCATTTAGGATTTTTTTCCTCTGTTGGTTATTTCTATTTTTTATTTGCTAAAGTGTTTTTGAATGCTCGATTTGATGTTCTTAGTCTATTTTGTGGATTAAACTAAATAATGGACATAAAGGTAAATAGAGTAAATTCAGTACTGTTCAGTACAGTACTTCTCTCCGTAGGAATGTGTTCCCTGTAAAGATTACACCAAGAGCACAACACGTACCAGGGGTGGGTATTGGAAAGGCCTTCACGATACGATAGGCATGTTTATATCACAATACATTGCTATACAATGCATATTGCGAAATTCCACATAGTTACACATAGTGGGGCAAAAAAGTATTTGATCGCAAGTTCTCCTACTTAGAAAATAAGAGAGGTCTGTAATTTTCATCATAGGTACACAAACTATGAGAGACAAAATGAGAAAGAAAAAAAAACAGGTAATCACATTATAGGATTTTTAATGAATTTAATTGTAAATTATGGTGGAAAATAAGTATTTGGTCAATAACAAAAGTTCAACTCAATACTTTGTAACATAACCTTTGCTGGCAATGACAGAGGTCAAACGTTTCCTGTAAGTCTTCACCAGGTGGACTGCACCACAATGTAGCTGGTTATTTGGCCCATTCCTCCATGAAGATCTTCCTCTAGAGCAGTGATGTTTTGAGGGCAACACGGACTTTCAAACTCCCTACACAAATTTTCTATGGGGTTGAGGTCCTGGAGACTGGCTAGGCCACACCAGGACCTTGAAAAGATTTTTAAGGAAGCCACTCCTTTGTTGCCCAAGTGGTTATGTGTTGGGATTTTTTTATGTCTGCTGGAAGACCCAGACACGTTCCAATCTTCAATGCTCCACTGTGGAAGAGGTTTTGGATTTTAAAATCATCATTACATAATGGCCCCGTTCATTCTTCCCTAACACAGATCAGTCGTCCTGTCCCCTGCAGAAAAACAGCCCCAAAGCATGATGTTTCCACCCCCCATGCCTAACAGTAGGTATGATGTTCTTGGGATGCAACTCAGTTATTTTTCTTTTTCCTCCAAACACGACGATTTGAGTTTTTTTACCAAACAAGTTTTATGTTTGTTCATTGACCACATGATATTCTCCCAGTCATCTTCTGGATCATCCATATGCTCTCTGGCAAACATCAGAGGGTCTGGGAAATGTACGGGCTTAAGCAGGGGGCACGCCTGGCAACGACAGGATCCGAGTCCTCTCGGCATAGTGTGTTACGATGGTAGGCCTTTGTTACTTTGGTCCCAGCCTCTCCAGGTCATTTCATTAATAAGGTTCCCTCCGTGTAGTTCTGGGATTTTTGCTCAACGTTCTTCATGATCATTTTGAACCCACGGGATGAGATTTGCGTGGAACCCCAGCTCGAGGGAGATATATAAATGGTCTCCATTTCTTACAATTGCTCCCACAGCTGATTTATTCACACCAACCTGCTTGCTATTGTAGATTCATCTTCCCAGCCTGATGAAGGTCTACAATTCCTTCCTTGTTGTCTTCAACAGCTCTTTGGTCTTGGCAAATGTTTGAGTTCTGACTGTTTTGAGGCTGTGGACAGGTGTTCTTTTTTATTACAGGATAACGAGTCAAAAAGGTGCCCATTAATAAAGGTGGGTAACGAGGGGAGGACAAGAATAGCTTCTTTAAAGAAGAGTGAACAGGTCTGCTTGTTTGGGGTGACAAATTATGATTTTCCACCATTGTTGGTGGTTTGGAATTGACAATTAAATTCTTTTGGAAAAATCCTACAATGTGATTTCCTGGATTTTTTTTTCTCATTTTGTCTCTCATAGTTGAAGTGTACCTATGATGAAAATTACAGACCTCACTCATCTTTCTACGTAGGAGAACTTGCGCAATCAGTGGCTGACTAAATACTTTTTGCCCCAATGTATTGCTGCATTGGTTTTTTTCTTAGCACAGCCCTAATATGTACTGCTTAAGAGGTGAAAAAGTAATATAAAGAATATACAGTATATCCCTAGAAGTCTCTGTTAAGGTGTCTGCAATAATAAAGCACTGACCATGTGAATTTTCCCCATAATCCATCTGGGACAATGCTGTTGTGGACAGAAATTCCATGAATCCCTTTTTGTTTGGTGGACAATGGACATTACACATCAAACCCTGATACCAACTAAGAAGCATGGTGGAGTGTGCATCACAGATCGAGGCTTTGCCGCTGTAGGTGCGGGCAGCTTGAAATCATGAAAAAGTGAATTTAAAAAAAGGAAAGGATTCAAAAGACAAGTAAGCCCATAAAGAATGGATTGAAAATGCTAACGTGTGTCAGAGTCCAGACCTAATCAGGGCTGTTATGTAATAAGGAAATAAGAACAAATGTTTAGAATTCTTCCTGTTAAGCAAGCATGATCAGCTCTTTAACATACAGGAAATACAGAATACGGAAGAAACGTCTTCAATCACACACAGAACTGTACTCCCAGGCGGCGAGGGATAAAAGTGATATCACAGAGAGGGGTAAAGGAGGGTCGCAGAAAGATGTGATTATTCTACGACATGCAGACTCCATTTCATGAGCTAGGGAAGGGAACGCTTCTCCTTCGGTAAACACAGTCGGAGTCTGCTTGCCGGTAATATAACAGGCTGATTAACCTTCCAAAGTAAGACAGCCAAATACTTTAAATACTGAGCGTGCAGTGAGAGGTGTTCTGCGTGCGCAACGAGTGGAATATCTTTACACGTTCATACACTGGCTCTGGCCACTGTGGTCCTGTAGACCGGAGTGACATTAGATGCCTGTGCTTGTTTGTGCTCTAATGACAACTAACAGGGGACGGTGGTCTCCATGGCAACAGCCCTGGCTCAATACATCTTACCTTGTTACAGTAGTCAAGCAGGGACGTTTGGTCAAAAATTAATATATCTAGGGAGGACGGCGCGTGGGGTGAGGGGGACGTGGAAGAACCGGCTTGCATTTATTATCCGGAGCCGATAAGCCCAGCATTTAAACGAGGAGGCCTTATTAATTTCAGACCACAACTGCACACCCAAGTGGAATTAACGCGCAATGACCTTGGTTTGATTGTCTTGTATGTGTATTCATATGGGAGCTGGCAAAGACACTCCCCCTGGATGTGAAGACAGCAGGCTGAGGGAGTGACCCAGAACTGCTTGTTAGCCGACAAACGGCTCTGCTGAAGAGCTTGTTTGTGTGAAGGTCCGAAATAATGAGACTTTCTCCCGCCGTAGGATCACCCTTTAAGTCAGGAAGAAGACCACACCGTGCCTCGCCGCAACTTCACACACAGCCTGCACATCTGTGCTCAAGAGACAAGCTGTGCTAAACACATCCACGGTTAGATTACACCACGCAAGGCGCAATTCTCCCCTTATAAGATTATCATCAGATAAGTGCGAGGAACTCGATTAGTTCTGCTGAGCATTTATCTTTTCGAAAGAGGAAACTTTTTCGTAATATTACTCGTTTAAGTTCAAAAGTGCTCCCTCAACCCAGGAAAATGCACTAAAACGTAAACTGGGAGTCTTCGAGCGCTAATGGGTTTCAAATTTGATTGACTTTTAATAAACTAGTGCGCGTTGAGGTTCCTGCTGCTCTTAAAAAGGGAACATTTAAGCAATGCCTCCAAGGTGCAATAAAGCACACCAAAAAAGGTAGCTTTGATTATGAAATCATTATTTGCAAAACCCTAATGTGTTTATGCATGCACGGATCCACGGTGTATCATTATCAGATAACTTGCGGTAGTAAGCCACAAAAAAATTGCAGTCTCTTATTGATGTAGCGGAATAATGGAAAAATATTATTTAGGCTCGAGAAAGAGAAAAGGACACAGGTTTTGTTTTCTGTACTGTAAAAGGCAGCCATGAGGTACAGCAGGATAAGGACACACACACACACACACACACACACACACACACACACACACACACACACACTTTATGGGGACTCCCCATTGACATAATGATTACTGATTAATGCTACACCTAACCCTGTTCTTAACCTCAGTAACCTAATGGAAATCTATTGACTCTTTTGGTATTTCAAAAGAAAGTTAAAGATAAACATAGTTAATTAATACTACACCTAACCCTAACTCCCAAAGAAAAACTTCTCTCTTTTAGTTTTAGGAACTACAAACTACAAAAGAAAGTTAACATTTTGGTAAAAATGCCATTTTCCTCAGGGGGAGCAGCAAAATGTCCCCACAATGTAAATAATGTCAGAGCGTTCTATCATTGTGGGGGCATTTGTAATATACCACATGTAACTAACACACACACACACACACACACACACACACACACTTACATTTGTTCCACTATCAGTGTCGGGACTTTCCATAGACAATGACAAACGTAGCTAATAAATCCTACACTTAAACCTAACCCCAATCCTAACCTCAGTTACCACATGGAAAACTTGTCTGTTTTAGTTTTTGGAATAACGTTGTCTTTGGAATAAAAAGTCAGGACCTGGACTGACACACACACACACACACACACGTCTGTCTCACTATCTTTGTTGGGACTTCCCCTTGGATCATTGATTACTGTAGTTAATTAATGCCACACCTACAACTACCACTAACCTTAACCTCAGTGACCTAAGACTTTTGATCCCTCTGTTTTTTCAAAATAAAGATAAAAAATTTCTGTACAAAAAAAGCAGTTTTCCCAGCAAAATCTCCCCAGAAATTTTGTCAGATCTTTGTCAGGAAAAAGTCAGATCTTTCTATCCTTGTGGGGACATTTGGTATATAAACATGATTCACACACACATTTGTCTTTCCATTGATATTACTGTATTACTATTCCACATGATATTACTGTTGCCAAGTAATGCCACATCTACAGTACGCCCAAACCTCAGTAACCTACAGCAAATCTTTTGGCTCTTTTGGTTTTTCAAACAAAAGGTACAGCTTTGTAAAAAAAACAAACAAAGAAAATAAAGTAATTTTCCATGCTGGGACAATCAAAATGCTACCAGAAGGTAAAAATGCCAGCTCTTTCCGTACTTGTGTGCGCACATTCGGTCCTCACGATGACATACAAACATGCACACACTGGCCTACCAGACCTGCGCCCGCGAATCCTTCCTTACTAGTCAATACTTATTCCATCAGGCCCATCAGTCCAAGAGTAATGGACACAAAAATGCGATCTAGGACAGTCAATTGGCCGATGGTGCAGCGCACTTTTCTTTTGCAAACAGCCTAATTCACAAAGTAATAGGGATCTGTCTTCGAAATCTTATTTCTTACTGCTCAAACTCTCAGCATGCCTTCTTCTGCCAGAACTACTTTTTACGCCAATAACTCCAGATAGTGTGACTCAATTGTATGTCAAAATGATTCTCTCCACTAGACCCGGGCTGTAATTAAAAAGGAAGGAATGTACTGAACGAAGCACTGTTTCCACCACCAACAAGATTTTAATATCTGAACTCAGCAAGATTTCGCAGTTTTTTTTTTGAATGCTTTATTTGGACGTCATGCATGTGTCTGTTCTTCCTGCGTTTCAATAGTCAGACCATGTAAATCAAGTCTGCCTTTCTAAAATAGTCCCATATTCCTCCAAAATGATTGCTTTAGCATCTGTCAGCTTCCTGTCTCCGCACATCATCAGCATTAGGAACCCCTCCCCCTTCTAGAAACATCTGAACTTCACGTCAGTTCTTCTTCTTAGGCTGTGTTGTGTCTTTAGGGATGATATAATGAGTAATGCTTTTAAATGATATCATATGCTCTATGATTGCCAGGAGTTCGGAGGTAGGTTGTTATACAGAGGGGCCAGATTAGGCCAATAGCGAATAGATCATCGTAAGCTGATACCCGCCGCCCTCAAGTTATTTGACCCTGCAGTGCTTTCAGCTAAGCCTTAGCATCCACTCTTCCAATGTGTTCTTTAAATCCAGTCTCTGAAGGGTTAAATTATTGATGGCAAATGGCATGCTGGATTTCGTCTGGTGCCTGCTAATTAGATTGTAATTACGGTGGAGCTTTGCGAGACTGTCTCCTCTGATTAGAAGCACTTTTGCGGCCTGATCCGCCTGACCTTTCACTTAAAACTTCAACTACTTCAGATTATCCCCAGCCACCAGGGGTAAACGCTTAACAAATAGAGGCGTTTCTGGATTAGAGAAGGTGATAGCTCATCTATGGTGCAACATGCGAACACCATCAGAGAAAATGAGAAACACAGAGATACTATAAAAGAGCATGATGGAAAGAAAACGAAGGAAAGACAGACAGAAAGACAGATGGTGTGTGAGAGAGAACATGTGCAATCTATCTGTCTTCTCATAAGCCATTGCCGTACTATAAAATGATGTATTTATGCAATATTACATCAGACTCCGAGACAAATCTGGTAACTGGTACATCAATGTATCATAGTTCCCAGGTGTTCAAAAGGAGCAGCATTCCAAAAGTAGGGAGAGAGAGATCTTTTTATCTGAAATCGGCTTAGAGACAGTGTGAGAAATTATACAAGAATGCCAGGTCCTGCCACACTGCATGAGCTGCTGCATCTCGGAAACCCGGCTGATCTCTGACATAGACAGTAGATACTTGTTTGTTTGGTCATATAAGAGAAAAGAGACAGGGGGAAGGCCAGGAGATGTTCCAACACTAGTGCTGACATAACCGACTGGGTGTGTATGAGCAGCAGTGGGGTTCCTTCCCTCTCGCAAGAACAGCTCACACGCTGAGGAGCGTCTCTGGCACTCACGGCACACCTGGTCTCCATTATCTCCCCATTTCACAGGCCTGCACCCCCTAACGGGCCGGCATGGGAACCAGTGCAAACGCTTTCATCCTCCCATCATTAGGGCAGCCAGCTCAGGGTCAGGGCCCTGTCTCACAGCCATTTCAGCAGCAACACCAAACAACTGATTTTGGTTAAAAGGAGAAAAAGTAGGAGGGAGAACAGAGAGAAAGAGGCTAAGATAAATATTAATAAGAGCAAGCTATGGAACAATTATTGTATTAAGACTTCATTTCTTTTCCCAGAGCTGTGTGAAACCTGAAGCCGCACCTCAGACCTTCTGGGAGAGGAGGCCCCTCTGAAACAGAGCCTGTTTTAGAACTCTTCACCAAACACACTTACAACCAATGGAGCTTCCTGCAGAGATGCTGTTTAAAGGAATGCATCATATTTCAACTTACCCCCAATCCACCACATCTGTACTATATGTGCCACTACCACAAATGTGAATGTCATCACATTTCAGTGTACTGATGATAGAATGGAAAACCTGTTTACTCAAAAGACTCTTCTAAATAAGAAGGACAGTGACTTCATTCCATCAATGAACACAATATTTTAATAGGAATCTACAACCCAGGCTTTAAAAATAGAAATCTCCTTGTTTTTGAAAGATGGAATTATAAGCTGACCACATTTAATTTGTGTTTTTCATTTCTCTGGGGAAAAAAAAAAGAGACCACTCCACATTTTCTTAAAATCAACATATCTACATGTATGGCAACAATTCCATTCCAGTATCTGAAGAGTTACAAGAGACACACCTTGTTCTATTTAAAGTCTTTTTCATTTTCAGGTAAAGTATAAGACACATGAAAGCATATGTATATAAACTTGCTTTCTTTGGTAGGGACTGTGGTAGCCTAGCGGGTAAGGTACTGGACTATAGACCAGAAGGTCCAGAGTTCAAATCCCACCTCTGCCAAGCTGCCACTGTTGGGTCCTTGAGCAAATGCTGTAAATGTATTATTACTTACATTATTAACCGAGGACTGACAACATTGCATCATCTTTGTTATTCGGAGCAGTTGTCATTTACATCAAATAAATGCTTGTCATTGCTACAAATAAATGTTTTTATTTATTTTTATTTTTTTATTTAGAGTAAAACAAACAGCAAAACCAGATCAATTTTGAAGTGGTCTTTTTTTCCGGAGCTGTAGACATTTTATTCAAACTTTACTTTCATCAAACAATCCTTCATTTGCAGCAATTACAGATTTGCAGACATTAGTCAAGTAGTCAGAGTTGAAGCTTCAGAGTGGAAATCCTAACCTCCAGTTTTCTGTAGCTCTTCCCAGTTTTTGAGTGCTAAACCTATGCTGAAGCTCATCCCATAAGACCTCATTACTGTTGTAGTCATTTCCAGTCACCCACAGTCCAACGTTTGTGTTCTTTTGTACATTTTAACCTTTTCACTTTTGTTATGCAACATATACAGTCAACCTGAGAGCTCAACTCAGAAGTACTGGGAAATCAATACCATTTGCCTTCCAAGGCAATAACATCATGGGATCATGGGATGGACTGCTACCTCTGTCTGTCCAATGTATCTGGCTTCTCTACTAAAAATAAGAAATCTATTGAATATCTCAATCTGCCTTCAGCCATGAGACCAGTGCCACAGGATAACAATTTGCCAGTAGA